>WEIS01060623.1:0-18844 GCA_013389965.1 Todus mexicanus | reverse complement strand
ATGATTCTATTATTCTATGAAAAATGGTATGAAGTATTCCAACTGAGGTGCAACGAGCTGAGTTAGGTCGAACAATTGCTTAATCTATTCTCCAGGCTTTAGTCTACGTATGTGCAGCTATGACACATCTTTCTTGCAACTGCATGATCTTGTTGACTCATTCTCATCTGAGGGCCCCAGTGACTCCAACACCCTGCAACACTGCACCCTGAACACCAGTTTTGTGTTCTGTATGTGCACCCATAAGCTATATCTTGTATTCGTCTACCTGAATAGCAGCCTCATTCTATCTCAGCATGTCTTCCAGTTGCCAAGATGACTCTAAGAGTTATCTTTGTCTTCAAACATACCTCTAAGCTTAGCTTGAGGATTTAGTTTTCTCAATCCAGTCATCCATTTTTTACATTAAAATACTGAATAGTTCTATATTCAGGGCCTAAGACATCCCTTAAGAGCTGCATTCAACAAGTCTTTCCATTTTTTTGATAGCCAGTCACTAGTAACTACACTCTAATAATGTTTTTTCAATCATGCCTCTTTAAAAATATATGAGTGTTTCATCTCAGCTGTATTTATTTGATCGAGTTGCTTATGAGAAGGACACCTGAGACACTGCCAAGAAATCATACAGCAGTCAAGATAAATGATGTACAACACTCTTTCTCTCCCAAGCTCGCAAGACTAGCTGCCGTGTTGCAGAAGTAACTTAGATTGATTTGCAAGAAGTTCTTGAAAGTTTATGTAGGCTATTACTCATTTCCATGCTAACTTCTTATGTAATGTTTTCTCCTTTTTGAATGTTAATCTTTTCCTGTACTTTCTGTCTTTTCTCTCTGATAGAGCAGTGAGAACTTGTGTCCTTCATATCAAACTTCTGCTTTCTCTTTATTGTTTGCTTTCGACTGACTTTCAAGATTCTTTTTTTTTTTTTAAACCTGCCTTTCTAAAAACCCCATTTTTGTTATTTTGTCTTTATTTTCCTCTCATTCTTGATGTCATTCGTTCCCTGTATTTTATGGTATTTTTCATACAAATTCTGTTCTCATTGACATTGTCGACCAATTCCCCTTGCTGGAAATAGCAATTGCCTCACATTTAGTTATTTCTCTATCAACTGTATCAAAAAATCACTTGGAAGAAGTTACTTATTTGGAAGAAATTGTTGGAAGAAGGGAATTCCTTGTAACCCTTTTCAATTTCTGTTCTTGTTCCCTCAGTTAAGTTGAGTTTTCTCTGCTAAAAATGCTTAGTATTCTAACTTTTTTACTGGAATAACTTTTGGGCAGAGCGTGCATTGGGATTTCTCGTGATAGTGAACCTAAGGAGAAGGCTGAGGCAAAATCCAACTCAAGGCTCTAACTAAATTTGGTCTTATCACAAGTTTTGTATTTCTCCATAATATGGCCTGAGAGAAATTTTAAAAGCACTTTGATATATCAGGCAACATTTCTTTTTCTTCTTCCCTGCAGGCAGAGAATATATTCAGGGTGTTCGCTACAGAGATGGAAGAATATCTAGGTTAATAGAAAAGCATATGGAGAAAGGTTAGTAGAAAAGCATATGGAGAGAAGATACAAAGTTAGCATCACACCAAGGAGAGTGATGACTAAACCAGAACTACTTTATATTTAATAGCTGTCTGTTTCCTGGGACATACCTGATTTCAAATAATCCGAAGGGATTTGGCTTCATTAAAAAGCCAGAACTCTTTCCTGTCACTTTTTTTCAGGTGTGGTTCCTCAAAGGCGGTAAGAAATTCCTGAGTGATCTCCATTGTCCTTCATTTGGCCAGAGGATCATTGCAGCAAAAACCAATAATTAGCAAACCACAGAATTCGTTTCACCTAATCAGTCATCCTTTGTCTTGTGCTGCAGATGTTTGCTTTGCAAATGTTTACCAGACTCTAATGTCTTTAGAAAGGAGAATTTGACTTACCATTCTTGCCACTTTGGAGAACAGACAGCTTACATACATTTGTGAGTATCATTTATTACCATAGAATACATTTACCATCCTAATTCCACGGAACTCGTTTAACCTTACAAATCTCTAAGGGAAATGCACCATTTTATCTGGAAAATGATACTAGAGGGTGACTTTGAGATACTCTAGGAGGTGCTGGATACTTGCCTCCATGCAAATATTTTAAGCTTGATCTTCTGCAGCCTAAGAGGGGCTCTAATGACTGAGCTCTGATTGCAGAAGTCTTGAGAGAAGGGCTATTTTCAGGAAGAATCCCACACAATCTTTTCTGGGGAAAAGAGTTTAGACAGTCATGGTATCATTTATTATGTCACGACTCAGGATATTTCACCCAAAACTCACTGATCTTATAATAATTTGCAGACCAGAACTTCTCGTGGCTGGCCTACCTAGCTCTGCTAATGATGCCAAAGCTTTACTACTGAGTGTTGGGAGCATAATCTAGTCACATAGGGAATACCTCAAAGTAGCTTGGAAGGAAAGTACTGGAAGGAATCTTTTACTGGAGATGAAAGCAGTATACATAATGGTGGTGCAAATGTGAACGTGAGGTATCGCTGAAGAAAACGTAAAATCAGAAGTAAAGAATAATGGAAAGAGGGAATTGATTTAGGCACCTAAATAAAAAATGGATATGCCTAAACCTCTGAGTTTCTGCTGCTAACCTCTGAAACCTCAGTTATTATTAAATTAGTTAAAGTTAGAAAGATAACTACCCTAAATACCAGGGAAAAGAACCGTATTATTCATGCATTCATCCCTTAGGCTGATAGTGATTAATTGCCTCTAAGACTAGAATATTCAAGGGGAAGTCAGGTAGTATTTCCGTACCACATTCCTTAACATGATGGTTAGGGTTGTGGGGCGATGGCAAAGGCAAGATTTAAAATCGAATATTCCCAATGTTCTGTGAGCGCTTTGACCATGGAATTACTGCACTAAGTGCAAAGGAGGAGGCTGATTTTTAAAATGCTCCTCGGATCTTCTTTGAAGATGAAAAGTTTGCAGTGTGACTTAGATGCCTGGTTTTCTCTTTGGATTTGGAATTTATTGAAAATAAGGCCAGTTAGGCTGAGTGGGCATAGCAAATCCACATCCATTACTTTCAGGAATAGGAAAGCAGTGGGGCAGAAGACAGCCACGGTGGGGATGAGGCAGAAGCGGTGCTTCTGTCCTCCTGGTTGCATGACCCACAGTTCATACGCTGCACATCACAGAGTTAAAGGCCTCCCGGTTGCTGTAGGTGAATTTACTTCTGAAAAAGCTGATGGAGGTGACTTTAAAAGGGAAGCATTTGCTGAAGGAGCAGTGACTTCTGCAAGCCTGTGTAGTTTGCAGCGCAGGGTTTGGAAAGCCGTAAAAGAAATAGAGCTACTCTAGTGGAAAATGATAAATGAATTTCAGTTCAGCTTGCTCTTTAGACAGAGAAAATTCTGGCTACTTCCCAGAAGTCATGCTAGAGAGAGTTTAAGCCAAAGAAACATAAGAGGAAAAGGTAAATGTAAAAAAGATAATGGGTGATCTAACCTCTAGAAAGAACTTGCATTTTACAGCCCAGCCATTCCCCAGTTCACCTCTGTGCATTCATATTTACTCCTTAAGTTTCTCCCGACTTTCCATGTCTATGAAGTAATTAGCTACTCATATCTTACACTCGTTAAGGATATTAAAATCAGGGCTTTATTTGTGGAGCGTACTATAATTATCATTACTAATGGAGCCACAGCTTTAAGTAAGGCATGTTTACTTAGACACATCAAGTATTTACTATGAAAGCAATTAAGGAGTTTGATGTTCACGGTTAAGTATTAATATTAATGTGTGAGAAACGGCATCCAAATCATTTAGAGGTGGTTACGAAGGCCTCTGGGAGCGAGACAGCCATAGAAAGCAGTGACATGATTATAGCTGTATGGGAAAATAATGGAAGCAGCTACCCTCAAAGCATCCTCAACAGGGAAGGAGGATCCTCCAAACCTAAATGAGTGTGACTATAAATGGTAGCTTTTAAGTTTGATTTGCCTGCCATAAAACATTTCGCATTAGGAAGTGTCTAGAGTCTTTGCACTGAAATGTATTTTTATCACTTGTCTCCAAATCCCTTTATGGATAGTACAATTAACTGCACACATGAAACAAAATTGCACAACAGTAATTTGCAGACCATTATGGTCTCAGAACTGGAACTGTAATCCTCATCTTCTGTTCCTAACACTGACCTAGTGCCAGACCTAGGGTGAGTCATTTAACTACCAGCTTGATTTTCTCAGCTCTAAAATTGATGGGACAATTCTAATGTGTCTCAAGATGTATTTGGAGGGTTAATCAATAATGCTTGTAAAGTTCTCCGAATGTCCTATCAATAAGATATAAGCTTCATTTACTGAAAATGTGTTTGGGCTGGCTAGTATTCTACAGACGCTCCATTTACTATGCACTCTAAGAGGATAAAAGATGAACCAAATATTGGAAAAAAAAAAAAATTAGAATAAAAAACTATTATCTCTGAAGGATGGCAAGAAACCAGCTTTGTTACAAGGCTCCATGACACTCCTCCCTTTCCCACTGCTTCAGGAGATTTGCTTTCAGATTACCGCTTCTTTTTTTTCTAGATGACTTTTGGCTTGTGAATAGGGTAAATCCTTTCAGCGCATGTTTTTCAGTTCTGATTGCCTTACTGGGACAGATTGGGGTTTTTTTGACATTCAGCATGTATTTTATGCTTTCCTTTACCGTGTGCGTGTAGTCATGCCTGTGTATGCAAAAAAAAGTACAAATGGCTTGCTGAGGGATGTATGTAAGTCAGTGGTTGTGGGGGAACAGCGTAAGGAGGAGAAACATGACATCCCCATAGCAACGGTGGCAAAGCTCTTTATGCTGATGTTGAGCAGAAAATTGCCAATGATTTAAAGGACAGCATAAATAAGCTGTATGTGATTCCAAAAGAATTTCTTACCTTGCCAGAAACAAGTCAATTTAAGGGCAGTGTCAAACCCCAGCGGCTGAATAACATGAATATAGAGCTGACGGAAGACATTTGCTGCTTACATCACTTGGAGTATATTGCCCTACAAATTAGAAACCACAATGTATTATTGCAGAATAATATTACTTGTCTCTTGTTAATCCACAAATATGGGGTTTTTTTTAATAAAAACAACAAAATGTATGTCTTTCTGAACACTCAATATCAAACCTGAGATGGTACCTTTTAGGTTGTCTTAAAGATATGTTAATATAATTTGGTAGTGTTTACTAAAACCCAGACTTATTCCCCAAAGGGTTTTACATCTTGCATAGTATCCATCTCTTGAATTTTACAGCTAGAGATGTTCTTACTTTTATGAGACCAATATTTTTGTAGGTATAGAAACAGATTTCTACATGTCAAATGCAAAATAATGCTCTAGCTTGTTTTTTATGAACATTCCTCTAAAACCCAAGTCATTTTGTTGTCATCTGTAGTTTTACTTCTGATTAAAATTGCAGACGTATAGTAATATTCCTGGACTAGTAATATTTTCTGCAAGTGGCAGAAAAGCCTGCAAAAATCCAGGTTTAGTACATCTATCAAAATCTTAGTTGGTTATAATTTTCCAAACCAATTATTTCATGCAGTGCACCAGTGTTAATTGCACCAGGTTGTATCACAACAAGAGTAAACCGGTTCTTTAGAACTTTGTGCATGGAACAACTGTCCATCAAGCAAAATAATTTTATCTCTAGCTAACAGCAGCCTCATAATCAATTTTTCAACAAATCATATAGGAAAGAGATGCTGACAGTTAGCAACTCATAAAAATCTCAGTCTCTTGTCAATGATGAGCAGCCATTTATTTTCACCACCTTTTGCCAGCTACTCCTTTTCCCTTTGGCTAGGATTTAGTCTAAAAAGAAGATTCAAGGTAAAGCTAAAGCAGCTTGTACCTTCAAAAGTTAAAGGTACCACTTGGAGTGCTTCAGGGAGCATCACTTCATCATGAAATTACTAAATTACAGGCTGCCCAGGGAGGTGGTTGAATTGCTATCCCTGGGTGTGTTTAAAAGCCGTATAGATGTGGTCTTGGGGACATGGTGTAGTGATGGACTTGACAGAGTAGGGTAAATGGCTGGATTTGATCTTAAAGGTCTTTTCCAACCTAGATGATTCTATGATTCTATGATCAGTCTGCGTACTTAAGCATCACCCACAGGCCATTGGCAATGCATCTGAAGTTGATTCAAACAATCCCAGTGCCGCTGTACAGGTGAAAATGAAAAAGGTTTTCTTTCTGCAGAGGTAGTATTTACTGACAAAATAATGCCAAAACCAAGCATAAATTAGGAAGTTGATCTGAAGCCCAGTAGACTTAATGATAGGACATCTGTATTAGTTCTTTGATGATGGCAATGCCAGTTATTCAATAAGTCTCGTAACAATCCATCCATCACAGATCAGGTCCTGTGCCACAGTCATGACAAATTCTTAGTATGAGTGTAATATTTATGGAAATATGTGTGAGATGCTTCTTCACAACTGACACACTTCATTTAATTTATTTCATGTGGCTGGTTGTAGCTATATATTGTTTTATGTCTCTCCCTTTGTTCTTGAAAACCTTGAGTTTCCTCCTTGTTATCTTTGCTGTTTCATTTGTAAACAAATTCCCTGCCTTCTTTTCAAAGTGATCCCCGCCCCTTCCTTACATTTCCTCAGCTTTTCCTTTACCTGTGTCTTAAGAAATTATTTGTATCAGATCAAAACACAATTTATTTCATAGGATACTGTACTATTTTTAACAGAATTAAGTATTCAAGTATGTAACACACTACCAAACACTTTTACTGTTCTGCACACTACTGCCAGAAAGACTGCAACCTCTCACGCTTTTCATCAACCCAGGAAATCCAAACCTACTGTTAGTTATCACTTCAACACATGTTATAACAGTGTTGGTGCAGCTGAAGTCAATGCCATATTTATTAGTTTCTGTAGAATTCTCTACGTGATTGGATTGAAAACTGATAAGGTATGTGAGTGTTGATGTATTAATATAGTGAGAGATGCCCCTGCCCATGGCAGGGGGGTTGGAGCTAGATGATCTTTAAGGTCCCTTCCAACCCAAACTGTTTTATGACTCTGTGATAAGATGATAACTTTGTGAAATGTAAGATTAACTGAAGGATTAGTTTCAAAGCACTCCAGTGCCTGAGTTGGAAGATTGCATGTGAAGTAGGGCAACAAATGTTCCTCCATTTACCGTGTATTGCTCTCATAGCCAAGCGGATAACTGTACAGGTAGGAGACAGAAATTAGGCATTTTTATCACAACATGGCACGAAACACTGAACCTCTAGTTAAAACTGTATAGGTAATTTCCTACAGATTAATTCCACAGTCCTCATCACTCCATAAATGTGAAAAAGACATTTGACTTGTTTATCTGCTCTGCTAACACTAAAAGTGTGAAAAATCTGTGTGTTGAGCCACCGGAATGAAACGCCTGGAAGAGTGGGTAGAAAGGACAGGAAAACTTCCACATCCATTTCTTTCTGGGTTTTGGTTAAACCAGAGGATGTTGAAATGATTTGTAAGTAAATACAAAATGCTCTAAAACAAAAATATCCGATATTTGAAGAAAAAAAAGGATGGGAAATCTGGAGCAAGGTTAGAGACAGTACATTACTTCTGTTCAAAAGGCTCAGTCATTTCTTATGTTATCTCCTCTGTGTTCATTTTGCCATAAAATGCAGAAGTAATGTAGCTATAGGTAAAATTATTAGCAGTGATTTCACTGTTCTAAGGATTATTCTTGGCTGAAAAGGGGATTACTCATTAGTGGAATATTTTTCCCCAGTCTTTGTAGTGATACTGAGTTTTCTACCCCATCTTGTGTTGTCGTCTCCTCATTGTTTGGGATCTGTTGCTTTATGCTGAAGAATTAATAACTATATTTTCGAGCTCTGCTGCCTTCCTCTGAGTAGTCAGGAAAAGAAAAGGAAGCCAGTGAACTTTGATCTTTGCTTTCCTCAATGGAATAATGTGCAATTTTACATTATACTTTTTAATTTACAGCAGGGCAAGCACAAACGAAATACATGACTAGTTTCCGATTAACTTCCTGCACATGCTATTGGAAGAGTACAATGCTGCCTTTATGTGAAGATGAAATCCTAAGCTTATCTCTTTTCAGAATTAATGACAGAATTTGCTGACCAATATATTAAAATGAGGTACAAGGAAACCTGTTTCCTCGGCTGCTCATATTGAGTCAAAAATCATTTATTATGAGTCTACATCTGGAAGTGCAAACTGCAAAATGTGGGGATTTAGAATCATAGAATCCCAGGTCAGAAGGAACCTCAAGGATGATCTAATCCAACCCTTTAAGGTAAAGAAATGCAGTTTCAATGAGCTGGTCCAGCACCCTGTCAAGCTGAGCCTTCCAACTGCCCCCTGGAGGGGAATCCACCACTGCCCTGGGGAGATTATTCGAGTGTCTACTTGCTCTCAGGGTGAAAAATTTTCCTCTGGAGTCTAATAAGAATCTCCCCAGCAATAACTTGTCCCCATTCCCCCTTGTCTTTTCCATGGGATTCCTTGTCAAAAGGCAGTTTCCATCTTCTGGAAGAGATTTTAATTTGATTTTAGAATCAAATAACATACTAATATTGACAGAAAATGTCTGTCTTTTGATATTTGATGACAATGATTTTGAGGATGAAGTTCTGTCTTCAGTGAAATCAAAAGAAATTTTGCTCCCTAATGAGAACAGAAAGCCATGGTCATGTCAGCCCCTGACCCTGCTGATTTTCCTGACACCTTGAGGAACCACTTCCCTAAGAACTGGTTTCTGTTTATGCAAAATGAGATTGTTCAAAGTTGCTAAACTTGTTTTGCTGCAACGTACTCCAACATGGAGCTAGTTAAACTGACTGTAATTCTTTTTAGCTTCTTCAATGATAAATGCTGTTTTAGTGTTCCCTTTCACCATGAGAACAAGTGGACATTGGGATAATCTCCCAAGGGCAGTGGTGGATTCCCCTCCATTGGGCAGTTTTAAGGCTCAGCTTGGCAGGGTGCTGGGCCAGCTCATTGGATCTGTATTTCTTCAGCTTGAAAGGTTGGACTAGATGATCCTTGAGGTCCCTTCCAACCTGGTGTTCTATGATTCTATGATACTATGAACTCATTCATCAAGAATTGTCTTATACATGCAGTTGTGGCTGAAAAAAAATGGGCCAGACTGTCTAGGTTTCAGATTTAATAAGGTTTTGTAGCCTCCATCACTTCTAAGTTCTTAAATTTTGTGTTTTAATAAGAATATTTTGGTAAGGCTAGTTCTCAAAAAACAGCAAGTATGATGATATTTAGCACTACAGTTCTGCAACGTATCTCCTCAGTGCTGGGAGTGGAACACTTTGGCACCTATCTCATGTATGTCATGTGGAAGGAAGTTTCATTCATCTGCTTGGATTTTAAATAGGCAGGGAGCTAAATACTTGTGTGCCTCAGTCAGGAAGAAACGGGAGAACAAGAGTATTTAAAATCTTCTGCAATCTGGCATATTAAATTCAAGGACTTTCAGCTGGATTTGCGTTTGTTTATATAGTTATAGGACAACCTACCAGCCAACTAGACCAAGTCCCTACGCAGTAATCTCCGGGAAAAAATTTTCTCTGGAGAATATGTCTTACCAGAATTCAACTGTGACTAAGTACATCGCTTTGCTCTGCGATTGGCCACAGCAACCCCTGGCAGTGCTACATGCTTGAGGAGGAGTGGCTGGAAAGCTGCTCAGCAGAGAGGGACCTGGGGGTGTTGACTGATAGCCAGCTGAGCATGAGCCAGCAGTGTGCCCACGTGGCCAAGAAGGCCAATGGCATCCTGGTCTCTACCAGGAATGATGTGGCCAGCAGGACCAGGGAAGTGATTTACCACTGTTCTGGGCACTGGTGAGGCCACATCTCGAGTATCGGGTTCAGTTTGGGGCCCCTCACTGCAAGAAGGACACGGGTACTCTACTGTGTCCAGAGAAGAACAACAAAGCTGGGGAAGGGTCTAGAGCACAAGTCTTATGAGGAGCAGCTGAGAGTGTTGGAGTTGTTTAGCTTGGAGAAAAGCAGGCTGAGAGGAGACCTTTTCACTTTCTACAACTACCTGAGAAGAGACTGTAGCCAGATGGTGGTTGATCTGTTCTCCCAAGTAACAAGTGATAGAACAAGAGAAAATGACCTCAAGGTGTGCCAAGGGAAGTTTAGATTGCATATGAGGAATAATTTCTTTACTGAAGACTGGATACCACACTTAGTGGCAGGGTTTAGCTGAGTAGTGGTCATAGGCTGGACTCGATGATCTAAGAGGTCTTTTCCAGCCTTAATTATTCTGTGATTCTATGATTCTCAGGCACTGGAATGGGCTGCCCAGGCAGTGGTGGAGTCCCAATCCCTGGAGGTATTTAAGAGTTGTGTTGACTTAATGCTGAGGGATATGGTTTTCTTGAGATCTTGTCAGTGTTGGGTTAATGATTGGACTAGATAATCTTCAAGGTCTTTTCCAATCTAGGAAATTTTGTGATTCTGTAACAGGGGAGACCTTTGATACCACTGGAGATTCAGAGCTGGCACCTAACCTAATTTTGCATTTTGGTATTGTCCTTGTCTACATTTTGTCTAAGACATCATCCTCAAGTAGAAAGATAATGACAACAGTGTTTTCTAGAGTTTAGCCATCCTAAGTGTTAGGTTAGGGTTGCATGTCTAAAACAAGCAACAGCTGTGTCGTAATTTGTTTTTTCTCCACCTGAATCTTCTGAAGCTACTAGCTGCATAATAGCCCAGTTTTAAGAAGAACGATTGAAAGAGCTGGGACTGTTTAGTATGAGGAAGAGGAAGCTGAAGGGAGACCTCATCACTCTTCTACAACTACCTGAAAGGACATTGGAGAGAGGTTGGTGCTGGTTTCTTCCCACAGCTAATTAGGGGTAGAATAAGAGGGAAGGGCTTCAAGCTGCAACACGGGAGGTTTAGACTGGACCTTAGGAAAAAAAATCACGGAAAGAGTAGTCAGCTCCTGCAATAGGCTGCCCAGGGAGGGGGGTGAATCCCCATCCCTGGCCGTGTTTAAAGGGCGTTTAGATGTGGTGTTGGGGGATAAGGTTTAGGGGTGAACTTTGCAGACGAGGATTGATGGTTGGACTTGATGATCCCAAGGGTCTTCTCCAACCTCAATGATTCTATGATTCTATACAAGGTATAGGTCATCCTCCTCCTGACTTCTGACTACTTTAGATCCACAAAGTGGGAAGTATGAATCCTTCAACTGAAGGATTTGAAAATGACTCCAGCTTGGAGAAGATTGCTTAGATATTTTTTTTCTGGAGTTAGGTTTGGGGAAAGGGGGTACTGGGCTATTATATTATAAACAGACCAGTGGTAACCTCATTGGAGGTGTCTCTGACTCTCATTTTTTATGCTAAACATCTTAATGTTGAAGCCACATATCTCAGTTAGATACTTCAGATATATGAGATTAATTATCTTATGGAGAGGTTCCTCCAAAATCACTGTGAAGAGAGCTTAGGGTGACTGGCTTTAAATCTAGTACCTAAATTCTACATATCTAAAACTTGATGTCTTTTGGTTTTTTTGCTTTTTATTTTAAGACATGATGCATTGGGTGAGTAAACTTGGCTACGGAGGAGAAAACAAAGGAGATGGGTCACAATATGCTCAGTTGCACCTAGTAGGAACGCTGTACCAGCTTGTGGTCTGTGCTGACAACCCTCTGCTCTGCAAGCTCCCAGATGTGAGTACCACACACAATGCCTGAAAACCCAGCAGTTCTTTGATCTGACCTCCTGCTTGTCCTAAAAATTCAGGTGTGCCTGGAGGCCCCTGATAGCTGTTTGCAAGTGCAAAGCGTATTGTCAGATCTGAACAGAAGGGGATCAAAGGTAAAATTACACAGTAAAAATTAAAACCCCTTCAAACATGAACTAAAAAGTTGAGGCAGATGACTAAAAGGATCTCCCAGGTTTGTAAATGATAGCAAAGGTGTGCTGAAAACAGACAGTCCCCTTAAGCTTAGTGCTTCGCAGTCTGTGATGAGAACAAGCCTCAGGCTCATTGGCTTGGACAGGTATTTGTTGCAGAGCTGTCATTACGATGTGTCTTTAATTCTCTGTGCTTGATTCAATAGTTTCTGCAGTTATCAGTGTTCATCATTCATCACCGCCCCACTGCTTCAAAAACATCACCTCCAGCAGTGGAGATGAATGGCTTGAAAGCAAAAGGTTTCTGTGTACCTTTCGATAATTTAAAGTCTCTCAGTTTGGGTTTTTTTTTTGTTTGCATTCCATCTGTTACACTTGAGTTCATTTGGAGCAGGAGTGTTACTGTAAATAATAATATTTTAAAAAAGTGAAACAGGTTGAAACTTGAAGATAAGTTTTCAATAACCAGGTACCCCAATTCATTCCCTTGTTTGTACGAAAGATAACTGGACTAACGCTTCCACAAGTTGCATGCTCAGATGCCCTCTGGAGAGATTACCTTATTTTGCGTCCATATACATAAATATAAGGACTGTATAAAACCTTTTTTCTCTGGAACCCTTCTAGGCTTGGCTTTTACAATAGACAAGTAAGCGCATACTGCGCAACATTAACAGTAATGATTTGTTATTCAGGAAAAAGACAAAAATCATAGCTGAGTAGCATTTTATTTTGCTGTTTCAGTGCAGAAGTTTATAATTTAATTCACTGTGTGCAAATCTGCTTATGAAAGAGTTGGTGAGATCAAACAAGACAGAGGCCCTGTTTGTAAATAGAACTTAAATTCTGTTAAATGAGTAAGCAAGCCCCAGTAGACACCTTCAGCTTGTTTCAGTTTATATTTTTCTCCCATGAACTCTGCGGTTCTCCCTCTTTAGCCTGGACAAGAGGAGGCTGAGAGACTTTATTGCTCTCTACAACTACCTGGAAGGAGGTTGGAGTGAGATGGGTGCTGGTCTCCCAGGTAACTAGCAATAGGAGAAGAGATAATGGGCTTAAGTTGCACCAGGGGAGGTTTAGGTTGCATATTAGGAAAAAAATTCTTCCCTGCAAGAGTGGTGAAGCCTTGGAACAGGCTGCCCAGGGAGATGGTGGAGTAGCCACCCCTGGAAGGGTTCAAAATATGTGTAGATGTGGTGCTTGAGGACATGGTTTAGTGGTTCTTCTAATGTTTAGATGGCTGGACTTGATGATCTTGAAGGTGATTTCCAACCTTGATTGTTCTATGATTCTATGATTATTTGCTGAGCTGATCACAGTTGTCAGGAAGGAAAATGTCCTCACCACAGATTAGTCCCAGTTAGACTCTGGGAAAAGCTACACAAAAGGACGAAAACCATACAAGGTAGTCCAGCACACCAGCATAATTACAAAACTTCATGAGCTCCTAACTCAGTGACCTTCATTGACAGCATCTCCAACCACACATTTCTGTTAAAATACTGCTGACCAAAACAAGAGTGCATTTCAGAGGTGATGTAAACGTAGCAAACTAGTCATGGTTGAGCCAATCGTAGCACAAGCACATGGTCCACACAAACATGTGTGGGATGCTGTGGAGCTAGTCAACATTTACAATGGTCTTCCACGGAAGACACCTTTCGAACCCTGTCCTCATCCTGGAAGAGGATGACCGAATCAACAGTATTGTTTTGGGACTGTCAGTGATACTATATACAGCCTACAGAAATAATTAGCCATTTCCTGGCTGTGCACAGAATGCTCCCTCTTTGTGAAGTCCATATCAGAACTCAGTTGACAGTGGGCGTGTACTACAGCAGCAGGTTACAGGGACAACTTTTAGGACACTGGGTTGGGCCTGGAGAGCATCCTGCAGTGAATGTCCCAGCTGTAAGCAGGAAGAATTGCTGGCTTGGCATTGACGTGAGAATATTGAGGTGCTGGAGTGACTGCAGAGGAGGGCAATGAAATTAGTAAAGGGCCTGGAGAATAAACCTTACAAGGGAAGATTGAAAGAGATGGGACTGTTTAGTTTGAGGAAGAGGAGGCTGAGGGGAGACCTCATCGCTCTCTCCCGCTCCCTGAAGGGACATTGCAGAGAGGTTGGGGCTGGGCTCTTCTCACGGGTGGCTGGCGATAGAACCAGAGGGAATGGTTCCAAACTGCAACAGGGGAGGGTTAGACTGGACTTTAGGAAGAAATTGTTCCCAGCCAGAGCAGTCAGCTCCTGGACTAGGCTGCCCAGGGAGGGGGTTGAATCCCCATCCCTGGCTGTGTTTCAAGGGTGTTTAGATGTGGTGTTGGGGGAGATGGTTTAGGGGTGAACTTTGCAGAGTAGGGTTGAGGGTTGGACTCGATGATTGCAAGGGTCTTTTCCAACCTCAGAGATTCTAGGATTCTATGCTATTTCTCTGTCTTCGCTATAATTACTACTGAATCCAGCCAGCGGACACCTCACTCCCCTTTGTTGGCTCCCCAGGCCAAGTGATAAAGAACGGTCTTGCTGAAACATCATCTTCTGCCTACTTATCCATGTGCAGCTCTGCAATCTTCCTTCTACCCAGGCACTTTTTCCTGTGCATCTTCCACCATGTTAAAAAAATCTCTACAAGCATAGTTCATGCAACCTGCTAGTGCATGGCAAGTTTTTTTCCGTTAATAATAGATGGTGAGGATTGTTGTCTTACTGACCTAAGCATTAGTGTGTTCCTCACTCCCTCTGAGACACCTAATGAGTCCCTGTCAGCTGATAAGCATCAACCAGTTAGAGAGAACCTCTGTTATTCCTTGTTACAATTCCTCACTGAACTTTTTTCTTCTTTTCTCTTTCTCTGTTCTTTTCTGTCCTAGTGTTGGATGCCTTTTCATGAAAGCATTTTGAATCCTTGAGTTGATAACCACCAGTCTCTCAACATTCTTCCTGTGTTTTCACTTCTCTTGCACAGCTTTACCGCACATCCCATCTTGCAGCTCAAGCAACCGATCTCTGTGTAAAATCGAGCCAGTATCACTCAGCTGTGACTCACAAAACTGAATTTTCAGTCAAAGACAGCTGAACCTCAAGGCTGGAGGTTACCGACCTCTTCAGAAAGCCTGTATGTATCTTTCTTTAGTATAGCCTTGACGTTTGGAAGAGGGTGTCGTTCAGTGGAATGTTTTGAAAATATACAGGTTGCTACAGTCTGTGTGTGGAGAATCATTTTACAGAGAAAGCAGCACTGCAAAATGCACTTGCATCCCTGATGCTTGGAGCATAGTACTTAAATTGTAGATGTCTGGTAATAAGAGTCATAGGGTCCAAAATACAGAGAAGCATGTAAATCTGTGAGGGACTACTGGCTTCGCAATAGCCTTGAGCTTTTCTTAATCTCAACAAAATCCCTTTCCTCTCGGTTTGGTTTTTTTTTAAGCAGACAGCTGGCTCATATTTCCCATATTTCCATTTTTTTCTAGTATTTGCCATATGGAAGTTGGAGCAGAGGAAGGTTCATGTAAACATGAGGAAAATCTTTTTCATGGTGAGGATGCCAGAGCCTGGCCCAGGCTACTCAGGGGGATTGTGGAGTCTCCTTCTCTGGAGACTTTCAAAACCCTCCTGGACATGTTTCTGTGCCTCCTAAACTAGGTTATCCTGCTTTGACAGGAAGGTTGGACTAGATGATCTTTCGAGCTCCCTTCCAACCCTTAACATTCTGGGATTCTTTTATACTTCTGTTGAAGCTCCCTGGCCAGGACTGCTGTAGAATTAACAATTCCTCAGCTGCTGAAACGGACAAAGAAAGCTGGAGCCTTTAGAGGAGATATCTTTTGGATGGAAATATTGGGGGGATATTTGGGGCATAATTGGGTCCAAACCAGCAAAAAAACATTTGTTGCTTTCTATCTTTTCTTTCTTTTCCCAGCTGGCACCTTAGTCTCATCTCCTTGTGAACTGGTGCACCTGAAGCACTTCTAAACAACTATTTCTGGCTGTTTATTCTGGCCACTTCCAATCTTACACCAGAGCATTCCATGTGAGGTGGAAACATGAAACTAGAAACTGAAGCTGTACTTGAAAATCCACCGGTTTCGCTTCTTCTTCAGCCTTCCTCATGCATTTTGCTTTCTGTAAGAAGAAAGATTGAACATTTGGACAATGATGTAGCTGCAGAATGACCCAAAGCTGTGTAGCATTTTCCAGATGATAGAGTTTACTTCCCCACCACCACCTCTTTCTCACTTTGCATAGTTGCTGGGTGACTAAATGACGCCAGCTTCGTGGAGGTGGTATTCATTAGAGTAAGTAGTTGAGCAGTATATTCTTTGCACACATCTGGCGTGAAAGAAGAGAATGAGTCCCTCAAGTAAGAGATGTAAAAGTAGCATTTATTTTTTTGTCTACTCTGTGTGCATGTTGCATGGCTACTATCTGGACTCCTTCTCTAAAAGAAAAAGCATCTGATCTCGTATTCCCACTGTTCTCTACCATATAAAAAATAATACCAAAAAGATCTGCTTGAGAAGTTAAAATAACTTCTCTATGTCACAAAATTTCTGCACCTACGAAGGTTTCACCCTATTAGATTTAGAAGACAATAATTTTGGTCTGGTTTTGAAATATTTTGCTTCGATGAATCTCTTTTGTATTGGTCGCAAAAAAGTGTATTTCCTGTTTAATTTTTTTGAACACCTGATGTAAATTGGTTTGTTAACTTTATGATTACAAAAAGCTTGCCCACACTCTTTTAAGAGTGTGGGGAAAAGTGAGTCTAAATACATTGCTGTCGCTAAATAAGTGTTAATCTTGAGATGACAATGGGTTGTTTTTCTCTGATTTATATAGAATTCAGTCACTTCTCAGAAATCAAGCTCTGCTTTCTTCTTTAAAACAGTGTACAGTTTTGATTTGGGTTTAGTATTGAGTCTGTATATTCCTCAATCCTGCTGAGCATTAACTCTCTAGTTTTTGTTTGTTATATAACCAATAGGAGAGGAAGATCTAGACGTATGAATTTGCAAAAGTGCCGTTATTTTCATTGCAATGATGCTAGGCGAAGCACGAAGAGAGGCTTGCTAATTTCCTAAAGTGGGGAATATGATGTTACATAAGCCATAGTTTTCAGAGTATCTGATACAGAATCACAAAATTTCCTAGACTGGGAAAGATCTTTAAGATCATCCAGTCCAATCACTAACCCAACACTGACAAGACCTCTATGAAACCATATCCCTCAGCACTATGTTTATGCAACTCTTAATTACCTCCAGGGATGGGAACTCAACCACCTGCCTCGACAAGCTATTCCAGTGCCTGAAAACCCCTTCAGTAAAGAAATTCTTCCTCATATCCAATCTAAACTTTCCTTGGCACACCTTAAGGCCATTTCCTCTTGTTCTATCACTTGTTAGCTGGTTGAACAGACCAACCCCCACCTCTCTACAACCTCCTTTCAGGTAGTTGTAGAGAGTGAGAAGGTCTTTTTATGTGCAGAATGTCACAGCTGTGCTCTGGGTCTTCCTGGGATTTTGTTGTACACTTCTTCTGCCTTTTTTTTCATGCAGTGGCACAATTCCACATTACTGTTTTATCCTTGTTAAGATGGTGGCAGCCCTTTCACAGTAGAACAGAAGTTATTTCTCCCAGTTTCAAAATTCCTCCCCTTACGGGAGAGCTTTACTTCATGCTCCCTTACATTAACGCTGGGAACATTGTCGTTTTATTGGTTCCTCTGTTTTGTAGTGTTCATTTTTTACACAGGCTATTCCATATGAGGTGCAAAGATAAGTCTAGGAACTGAATGAATTTTTCACAGTTCCGACAAATTTCAGCAGCTTGGAGCTGTTTAGCTTATTTATAACTGTCTACTAGACTTTTTTATGTAACATTTAGTCCAGGCTTTTGCTGTTCTCAAGACAAATACTGCTGTTTATTGAAATGACCAGCAGAAAAACATAAAGCAGCTTTAAACATATTCATTTATTTATGACATTTTTCTTTTTCTCTATGAATTTGGGGTCCTTTCTAAATTGTTATTCATGTAAAAATCTTGATATTGTTCCTGAGTGGAACTTTTTGAAGGTCAGTTAAGAAAACCTGTAGAACTTAGAAGAAAGTTTCACTTTTTGGTCACTTTTAGCAAATGAGCTTTTAGAAAAAGTGCAGTTGCCAACATATACCGAAGAGTAAAGCTAACTTTTTCAGTGACTCTGCTTTCCCTTATGGAGAAAATCCTCCAGAATCAAATTTTTCCTGATATTTCCATGATAATTCTTTCCTGTATGATATCCCATCAAGGACGTCTGCTGGGAAACACGGTGATTTAACTGTTGAGTTAGGGGAAGGTAGTGACAAAGCATCTTAAAAAAAGTCAGGGTTTTTTTAATATATATATAAAAAAGAAAAAGCCAAATGGTTTGGCCCATATATTGAAAACTCACTGAGAAAAAGAACAGAAATGGCTCCAAGATTATCAAAGAGATATAAGGAGGTAGAGCAATGTATCTAAGTGAAATCTTAGTTATCTGTGCATCATTTTAGGGAACAAAGAGAAATCTCAATGTTAGCATACACAGACTTTAAACAACAAAAACAACACCAAAGAGGCTCTTTGGCATCACTTAGATTTAGTGCAATAAGGTCAGGACTGGAATATTAGTACAGAGGCTGATTAGGAAAGATGTCAAGAGGAAAACATTGTATATAGAGCACTCTAGAGAGATGAGAGAGGAATCACAGTGAGATTTGTTAAGTGAAATACAAAAGGAAGGGAACTGAGGGTGGACTGTGTTTTTCTCTGAATACAGGATAAATATCAGAAAGTGGGACTGGTAAGAAGAATGAACTTTCATTACCTGATTGTCTGTTCAGCCTTTGATCCCAATCTGT
>WEIS01060609.1:3148-14617 GCA_013389965.1 Todus mexicanus | reverse complement strand
GGTTTTGGTTTTGTTTTTTAAAAGTAACTTAGTGGTTTTGTTATGATGCTGTAAGTCCATGCTGCTTAGAGGTTCAGGTGCCACAAAGTGTTACAACCTTTTCCCTTGCCTAGAGTAGTACCGCTGCAGGGCTCCAAATCATGTGGGGTTTTGTCATCTGTGCAAAAGGCATCTCCAGGGAACACAACCTGGCCTGCCTGGGGTAGTTACCCATCAGAAGTGGATTCCATTCTTCTGTTTTCCAGCTTAGTGTTCTGACAAGTATGTATCACAGGTAGGTTTGGGGGTTTTTTTTGCCTTTACTGTATCAGCGCAGCGTCCTTACACGTGAAAAGGTCTGAGGAAAATTAGGGGCTTGAACCTTTGTTTGATTACAATTTAAAAATGGAAGGTTTGGATTTCAGCACCCACGATAAAAGCACAGGGATGTTTCTGATCCCCTCTGTTTGGTGTCTCACGGAAAGAAAAAAGCGAGCTTGTGTGTTTGAGAGGCTTTGATGGACCCGGGTTCTCGTTAGGGAACAGCTGGGGGGTGAGTCTGGTGGCTGAGGGGAAGATACTGGTGGAGAGAGGAGGTCTCTGGAGTATGGCAGTCACACTCTTGTTTTTTCCAAGTCCTTGGGCAGTATCCTCTGAAGAAACTCTGTGTCCATGCTTGAACATCAGGGAAGAAAGAATCTGCAGGTAAGAACCTGAAGGTCATGTGGTGAACCTAACCGATCTCTTGCTGTGATAATAACAGATTAAAAGAGTGGACAATGTTGTTTGTGCGGTGTAAATTTCACAGAAGCCTTGACATGCCTTGTTATTTTGCTAGTAACCATCACCAAGCTTGTGAGTGACTGCAGAAGTATAAAAATCCCGCACTCTTTTACCGTGTTTCAGTCCTAGTAGAGCCTTTGACAAATTATTTTCTTGTTTCTTGGGTTTCAGCTGAAGGTTGCAAAGCAGCTCTATTCTACTGGGTAGCAAAAATTTTTGGCCTACATACCTTCCGTTATTTTACAGATTGTTTTCTCTGAAAGCATAACAGGTAATCTTTGTCCTGCTCCGGATAGACGTCCTTCGGGACTGAAGTGACCTCTGGTTTAGTTCATTCCATACAATAGGAAGATGGGCATTATTCTGGCAGGGAGGTGCTTGGCGATCTTGGGTCCAGCTCTGTATACAGTCGATGTCTACCATGGCAATCATTGTCTAATGCAGACTCCTGGGGACTCTCCAGTTGTTTTATTACAATGCTTTGAAGTTTTATATGGATTTTTTTTTTTTCCTGTAAGAGGTAAATATTTGTCCTAATGCTTAATCCTCCTCCATTTTTTGTACTTTTAAGACATCATGAAATGCATCAAATCATATTTTTTTAAAAATTCTGTGCTGTTATATACACTATATTTGTAGTGCAGAGAGATTTTTCCAATGTGAGGTCACTATTTTATATACAAGCTTCATTTTATTTCACGATAGGAGACTTTTGAAAAGTAGGAGTGAATTCTTGTCTCTAAAAATCTGCCAGTTTGAAAAATCTGCCTGCTTTGAGTTTTTCCTTCAGGAGGCTGCGCTGTGCCGAATGCCTAGGTTGCTCGGCTGTTACCTTCCGCGGTGTTCTAGTAATACAAAATGGTATTGATTGATTATAGTTGCCAGATGCAGCTACTGTACAGGGTACTCTTGTTTAAAAGTTCAGGCGTAAGCAGATTTTAGTCCAGGGCTTCTCATCTCCCTCCTAGCTCGGGTCTCGTCCGCCACTTCCCACCTAACATCCTTGCCTGCTCCCTCACGTGATAAATAACGGTGTCTTACCAAGGTCAGTCAGAAAGGCCCTCTTTACGTATCTCATAAATTTTCGCCAGGTGCCACCGATGTGAGATTAATGTAATGGCACTACAGCAAGCACTCAGGCTTGTCTTAATTATGCTAAGGTTGCCGGTTCACCGTTTCTCTTCATCTGTCTCCCGCTTTAGGGAACACTAAACACTATGTCATTAGATTGTCTGTTCCACAACATTGGCCCTTTGCATTTACAAAGTCATCAGATGGCTTATGACCTAGCTTTTCTAAGAAATTAAATTAAGTAAATAGTGAAAACAAAAAATTAAGGAGAAAAGGAGCCTGCCTGGGACAAGGGCGGAAGGGGAGAGCCAAGAGGGCTGGGGAAAGGGTTGGGGTGGCTCTTTAGTGCTGTAGGTTTTTGAGGGAGCAGGGCTTGCTGACAGGACCCTCATTTTTGGGATGCTCTGCAGGACATGGTTGTCAGGTGCTTCCTTTTAGTGCTTTGGTTTTTATTTATGTTTTATTTGTCCTCTGGAAGTGAAAAGTCCTTTACTGCGGGGTCAGTGTTTGGGGAATCTGTTGATGAGGGGCTCCTGTGAGTTCCCCAAGGCTCAAACCAACCTTGTATGTCTCTTCCTTCGGCTCCACTGAGGACAGCAGAGTCCTGCGGCATTATACCGGTGATGCCTTTGTGTCCTTCCAAGGGAAAGCTCTTGTTGGAGCAGGGAACTGTTCCCTCCTACATCTAGGAGGTTATGAGGAATATTTCTTGGGCATTTGTTTCTTTCCATCTGCAGGCTCAGTTTAGCAGCCTGGAAAAGGCTGACCTTGATTTCTATTTTTATATGATTTGTGCTTTATAGCCATGTTGAAAGAGACCACTGTTTCTTGTCTGAACATCCTCTGCTGGCTTTCCAGGGAGGAGAATTTCAAGATAGTCAGATAGGATTGATGCACCATTTATTTATTTATTTATTTACTGGTCACAGAGTCACAGAATGTTTGGAATTGGAAGGGACCTCAAAAAATCATCCAGTCCAATCTCCGCGTTGCTGGAGCGGGATCACCTAGACCAAGTCCCACAGGAACTTGTCCAGGCGGGTTTTAAATGTCTCCAGAGAAGGAGACTCCACAACCCCCTGGGGCAGCCTGGGCCAGGCTCTGGCACCCTCACTGCAAACAAGTTCCTCCTCACGTTCCAGTGGCACCTCCTGTGATCTGGTTTACTCCCTTTGCCCCTTGTCCTATCGTTGGGTGCCATCGAGAAGAGTCCATCTTCCTCCTCCTGACACTCGCCCTTTACGCATTTATAAACATTAATGAGGTCCCCCCACATAAAAACCTCATGAACACCCTGATAAAAATAAGTTCCTGCAAAGGGACTGAACAAGGCTTGTGTTGGAGCAGTTGTGCTTGTTGTGGCTCTGCTGACGGTGGGGAAGTCTCTTCGCTGTACTGGGAGGTTTGCCATGAGAAGAGAAACCAGGTATCTGGGAGAGTTTGGTAGCTGCTGCCTGAAATATTCTCTGATGGCTCATGCTTATTTTCTCAAGCAGTATACAAAAATTAACATGGATGTTGCAGATGAGAGAAGTTTATCTGTTGGTTGCACACTCTGAGTACCACTCAGGTCTTAATTTCTGCCGCCAGGGCTAAATTAGAGGATTGTGCTCCCTCTGCTTCTTGGTACTTGTAAGAATACTTTTCTTTCTAAAATGTTCTCATAAAGCAAGGCATTATGTGAGACACAGAAAGCCAGCCAGAGCAAAGCAGTCATGCTCTGAATCACACACAGGGCCCACTCTCTTCCAAGCCCACTAAGCAAATACAAAGGACCTGAAGAAGAGGTAATGAGAATAGTTGCATTTTTTTCCACTGTTGTACACAGTGCTACTGACTTAGGGCACCCGTGTGCTTGTGGTGCCGGCCAAAACCCTTCACGAAGAGAATGTGTTTGTGGCTGGGGGTCAAACAGGAGAGCGCGGGGAAGTGTGGTGTGCTCATGGGGGCTTCTGCCCTGCCTGTGCTGCTGTTGGGAGAAGGTGGTCCTGTGTGAACACCATCTCCTCTGGCTGGGTTTCCTGAGCTGCCTCTGCCACAGTTGCACCTACAGGCACTGCAGGGCTTCTGGGGCTCCAAGGCAGAGATCAGATACCTGTTGCTTTGGCATCTTAACTGTCAGGTCAGTAAGGTAGGTGTGAGTTGTTAGCAGTTACCAGTAACACGATATGTCTTTTTGTTAATGTAAAATAAAGATAAGGTTTTAAGGTTTATTTAGCCAATAGACTTCCTGTAGTTGACTATCCAAGAAGCACTTATTTTTTTTAACCCTTGAATATTGTTTTAAATTCAACTGCAGTGTGCATGTAGGCAGCTTAATTGAAAGTGGTTTGAAAATAATATTATTACCTCTGTTCAGGTTCAATCTCCTGCTGGCTTAATTCCAGTGAAAGCTGCTTTCTGCAGTCGAGTTGACTGGTCGCTTCCAGACATGATAACTGGAAATGTGGTATCTGGTAATGATCTGTGCGGGTGCGTTATCACAGCATTATAGTGAAAATAGCTCCTGTCACTGCAGTAGGAAGCACATCTGTGACTTCCTCTAAAGTGTCTGAGATAAACATGGCTGTGACAAATCCAGCCCTAATGGCACATTGCAGAGCACGGAAGGTCTTGTGATACCAGCTTATCTTAGTGGGGAAAGATTTATTTTACCAAGTGATTTATGGAGTTGAAACTAATATACTGCTACAAAGTTTGAGTTTCGGCTTTCTTTCGTTTGTCTGCTAGATGAGGAGAAACGCCACTTTCTTGTTTCTGTGAGTGACACTTTAGGGACAGGTTTAGATGACCGTATTCTGGGAAATGTTCTCATAGAAGCCAGACTCCTGTGCCCAACCACCAGAAATTTGGGCTCAGGATGTTGTTCTTGACATAACTCTTGACTTTACTGCAAGGACTATTGACAAGCATGTGCACATCCATCCTGGTGGCCCTTGGAGGAAGACTGAAGCAAAATCATGGTCTTTATTTCCTGACCTACCTGTGTTTCTCAGAAGCGAAGGGATGGAGGGAGGGAAAAAACAGGATGGGACAAAGCAGTTGTAAGATGCAATAGCTTCTACCAAAACAAGGCATTGCACTGAAATGTTCAAAGACAGAGTGCCAATGCAGGGTGGACAGATGTGCTTTCAAACACCATTATTTTTCACTGAAAATTTTCAGTCTTGTAGGGGTTCTGTGTTTACCCTGCTAATTTACTGCTTTGACTGAGTGCAGTAATTTGCATGTTTAAAAGAAGAAAATTGCTTCATTTAAACTAAAATTTGATCTCTGTGTCAAAAAGCTTGTTAGCAGACTCTGGGCGCTTCTGACTCTTTTTGCATCACCACCGTGTTTCTGTGTTGACCTGGTCTTTCAGAGCTCCTTGCCCTTACAAGTGGGAACTTCTCTCCCTGCTACCCAACCGCCTGGTGATAAAGTCAACCCCTTTTCTGGTGCTGTGTCTTTATTTTGAAAGGGAGACTGGGAGAAGACATCAGTGGAGAAGCTACTGAAATGCTTGCTGCACTCCACGGTGCTTTTTTTCGGCTCTTGGAGTGAAATACTTCACTTTTGAGGACCACCAGCCTCGAATCTTTCAAGCCATGAGCTGATTTTGAAAATTCTTTGTTCACTTGGAGGGTGTTGAAGTTAAAAAATGAGAATTGCTTTTGCAGCAAAGCGCACCATAAGGACCGATTAGTTCAGAGTGTCCTACATAGTAAATGCTGCTTCAGTGGTTACTGCAAGATAGGATATGAAGGTGAGAGAAGTTAAGAGTTACTCCGGCCGCTGTGGTTCACAGTTACCGTATTAAAAGATAGAGAGCTCTGGTTTTACTTAATTGGCAATGACAGCAATCGATCAATCGGATAGTTTAGTGCGGAGGTCTTTTGTTCCATGGCTTGTAGCTTCATGAGGCGTTTTTGTGCAGCTGTGACGTAGGAAGCTGTATTTTCCCTTGATGTATTTGGCCAAAACTCTCTGGATGACAGCCTGCTTTGATCCTTGTGATACATGGGCGAGAGGAGGGGAATGAGGTTGATTTAGAACAGGCTAGAGAGGAGCAGAGGCAGCAGGGTTCTAGATGTAAGCGCAAGATGCAGTATCTGTTATGGGTGGGGATGGCACTGTTCAGTCTTCAGAGGCTGGTTTGATTCACCCCGGTACTGAGAGCGAGCCCTCAGCTCAGGAACAACTTGATGTTCCCAGATTAGTGTAGCACTGTAACTTACTTGAGGAGATCAGAATTGCCCTTCTGACATCCAATATTATTTATTTATGTGGGGTGGGAACTTTGTACTCAAATAGAAGCTTTGTTTATGTATTTTCCATGAATAGTTTCTCATCCTCTTGGTTGCATAAATCTGATTTCACTTGTCATCATAAAGCAAGAGTTGTTTAAAAAGTACCTATGAGAAGAAACATCTGCTTTGAAGTAGTTGTGATTCTGTTTAGGCTGGCAAATAGGGGAACGCTTTTCACTGGCTGGAAAGTGAAGCTCTGGAACGAGTTCCTGTTTAGGAGCACTGGGAAGAGGAGTCCTAGCAGTCCTTTCAGTGCGAGCTAGAAAACCAAGAGGCAGATGGTGCAGCCTGATGATCTGCCACGCCAGGGACTTCACCAGAGGACTCGAGAGCCTTCAGTTCTATTTGAACCAGCTACTCGGAGCTGGGAAGGTCACTTGATTTTGTGCGAGTTATTCATGCTGGTGCAAGTTATTTTTGGTGCAGCGTACCCAGGGTCCCGATGTTTGAGATGGCCTAACAAGCCTCTTCTCCTCCGTCTTCTCACATCTCTGAGCTAGGGGGCAAGCACAGAAGGCTTGAGCAGGCGGGGCGAAGAGCAAGAGCCAAATCTCGGCAGTGATGTGTAATCGATGGTCTGCAGGGCCTCCAAGAGATGTCACTTGAGGAGAAGTGCTTGGTTGGGCGCTCTCTGTGCCAGAGAGATTTGTGTCCACTCGCTTTTGTCTGCAGACTGGCAGATGAAAAGGGGGCTTGTGTGTGCAGTGAGGTCGTGTACATCTGAGAAAACTGAGCAGCTGAGGCTCAGGGCAAAGCCTGCTTGCAGAAGAAGAAACTGAATCCTATTAAATGGGTTTGATATTATTAGCCGAGAGGGCAGCAGAACATCCACGCAGGAGAGGAAGAGACCGTTGCTGCATGTGCTATTTTAATTGTAGTCCTTCCTGGCTTAACCTTACTCAAATACCTTTTTCAGCAGAGAATAGCTGTTAACACGTGCAAAACCAAACACAGGAATAAAGAATACAAAACAAATATGTATGTTTATGCACCTGAAATAATGCTTCTACAGCTTTTCATGCCATGTATGCAAGGTGAGCTGTGTTTGCAGGCTGTCTCTTGCAGGTTTCACTGGCGTAGAGGCAAGCACTCTGCTCACGAAGAGGTTTGCTTCCATTTTCCAGGTTGCAAAGACAGTGACCCAATAGATGTTCAAAAGAACAAAAACCTCAACAGGGCAAAATGACGGTAGAAGTAAAATGATATCTGGAACATGCTGAAATAGGTAAATTGGCAGCAAAACAGACTCATTCCTTTTCAGTATCCTTCCTCCTGTGTTTTAGTGGGCTACATGGTTGAGTGCCTGTGCCACCTAGCTAATGAGTCTGGATGCTGCCTATTTGGCAAAGCCCCTGGCTCGTGGTTGGTTGGCTCTGTGGGCATCGAAGGTAAAGCTCAGCATTAAACGCTTAAGGTTTCGCTATGACGAATTTGGCGTGTGAAGAATGTATAAGGTCAGGATCTGCTCGGGAAGATAGAGATGTTTATTTCCTTTTGCTTTCAGTAAGACTGAATGAACACTGTGGAAAAACTCGTATCTGGGACTGGAGTTATCAAAAGAGCTGGTCTTGGTGTTGAGTCCTTGCTGATTTGTCCAGCCTAAATAATTGCATCTTGTTCTCGAGAGTTCACATTTGCCTGCAGATGCAGAAAAGAGAGCGAGTTACTTCATTTAACAAGACATTTCCTTTTAAACTCTACTTAGAGAGCCTTTTTTGTTGTTCACTTCTTTAATCAGGCAACTTTTTTCTAATTGTATTTTGACATTTGTGTTGGAATTAACGTGATTGGCAGCAGAATCCAATAAATGAGAATTTCAGAGGTGTTTCTGTGCTGATAAATGAACCTTTGCCTGCAGTTTGACTTGGCAGCACTCGCAGAGTTCTGCATCAGCTGGGTTTTATTGTGTGGGGAGACGGATAATCAAAAAGGGAATCGCACGTGCCCGCAAATTAAACATTTTGTTCAGAGTGCTCAGTTGCTGCTGAGCAGCAGTGTCATGTTGGGGAGAAGGCGGGGGCACGCGAGCCCAGTGCGACGCGTACTAAATGCCTCGTTGTACAAAAGCACAATGGCAAATGTTCAACAATGCGGTTGTGACAAACCAAATCAAATCACGAGCAGCACCGGCTTGCTCTGCTTTATTTGCAGGGAAGTTTTTCTCATCCGTGCCTCGTGATTAATGCCGCTGATAAGCGCAGAGGGAGTTGCTGTGTGCAGCTAATGTGCGCTTTAATACCTGTTTGAATATAAACTTCTTACCAGAGGTGTCTTTGACATTTAGCCCTTTGTAAGCCTTCCAGAATAAGTCATGGTACTGCTGCACACATGCTTCAATTGATTTAATTGCACCGGTATATGCTATTTTCTGCATGTTGCATTCAGAAGGCATTGCACTGTGTAGACAAGAGATGCATCCAGAAGTGGATGTGGAGCCCCTTGTGCTGACCTAGGAGCTTCAAAATCAATGGGTCACGCTCTGCTCCTTGGACATAGAGCCAGTCCTGCTGAAGCATGAGATGCTAGTTTGGCTGAATGCCTGGTAATTTCTTGAGAGAAGTTATCCTCCTCCCACTCCCCCCACCTCAATGGACCTTTTGATCTTTTTGTTGTGATTCTTTAATATATAGAACTTGGCCTGGTCGTTAAAGAGAAGTATCTTCTGAGAAAGGTGGTTTTCAGTGTGTAGTTTTACTACAATGAAGGGTTGGAAGCAACATAAAGCCACAGTGTTTCTCACTTGTGTGTGGTGGGGCATGGCATGGGCCCCATACCTACTACGTCAGGCTCTTTGTGGGGTGTGAGAGTTTGTGTGTGTGTGAACACAAGGAAAAAAGCACACTATGAAAGTGTGGGATCTGTCAGGCCGCTGGTGTTCGAAATGCTGGAGGAGGGTTGTTGGAAGCACCAAAGTGTGGCGTGATCTCTGGGGGAAGTTTTGTGGCTTATTTCTGAAGGGTGCATCAGAATATTCTGTAGCTCAGCTTTGTCCACATTCCTCCCTACAGCTACTCTTGAGTAGTTGCAAGTTTTCAGATGTTGTTTTCTATAACGTCTGCTTCTTAGTAAAATGTCTAATTATCAATAAAATTAGTGAAATAAAATGATTGCAATACTGCAGCTCCATAAAAAGCTCTAGAGCTTAAGAAATTATAATAACTTAGGCGGTATTTGACCAAGTCGTAATTCCTGAGAACAAACAATATTTAAATTTTGTTAAACGACTCCAGTCCTCCTTGGTGCTGTCATATTTGGAACATCGTGTTCCAGTAAACTGCTGATATTTGTTGTTGCAGCCTCCCTTGGGACAGAACGAGAGTGGATGACTCACTCTCTTGATGGTTTCAGCCGGCAGTGGTCAGTCTGTAACCAGAATTTTTTCTTTATTTCTGGAAGACAGTTTTTCTTTCCCTAAAGGTACAACCTTTGCAATTACCTTCCACAATAACTCAGTGGTTTTCTGTGACAGGTGGATCTGAACACAATAATGTATTCTCCTGCAAACTTTTGGTCTAGAAGACTGAGGGGAGAGATTTTTGCATGCTGAAAACTGGTGCCGCTATCCTTTCTTTGGGGCAGGGTGAAGCACTTTGGGCTGTTGAAGTAAATGAAGATTTGGATGTGGAGCGTGAGAGGTTCTTTGAGTCAGTTCATTACAGAATCATAGAACGGTTTGGGTTGGAAGGGACCTTAAAGATCATCTCATTCCAACCCCCCTGCCATGGGAACAGACGCCTCCCACTAGACCAGGTTCCTCAAAGCCTGATCCAACCTAGACTTGAACAAGTCCAGGGATAGGGCATCTAAACCCTCTCCGGGTGACCTGTTCCAGTGCCTCACCACCCTCACAGTGAAGAGCTTCTTCCTGACATCTCATCTAAATCTACTTTCTGTGAGTTTAAAGCCATTACACCTTGTCCTATCACTACATGCCCTTGTAAAAAGACTCCCTCTGTCTTTTGTGTGGAGGCACCATTTTTCTTACTCCATTTTTTCTTTAAATTTGCAAAAAAACCATAAACGGCAAGCAGCAAAATGTAAACTGAAGCTGTGTGTCGTACTGTGTATGCAAACAAGCAAGAAAAAAGGTCTCAAGGAGAGCCATAGGTTTGAAATCTGAATTTTCCAAATCATAAATAATATGTTTAGTCTGACTATTTTGACTGGGATTTTCAGTTATAATGGGTGTGCTGGGCAAAGCTGGTGGGCAGAATGAACAGATTAGACATGTAAATGACATGAGCTGCAAAGAGGATTTCATTTTTTTTGGGGGGGGGGGGCGGGGGAGGAGGAATAAATCCTTCATCAAATGTGTAATTTCTTTAATAACTAGACCTGGCAGGGTATCACATGGAGCTCCAGCAGCGATAATCGGGGCTTTAGCTCACTAGAGCAACCAGCGAACCAAAAGATTCGTGTTTACCTAATTCCTTCAGGACCTGAACAAGTGAATGTCATTGCCTTCATGCCACATCAGGGCACATACAGAGAGAGAAAAAAAACCAAACAAACCAATAACAACAAAAGGAGGACAGAGCTATGTCTACAGGAACTTTTTTTTNGGACCTGAACAAGTGAATGTCATTGCCTTCATGCCACATCAGGGCACATACAGAGAGAGAAAAAAAAGCAAACAAACCAATAACAACAAAAGGAGGACAGAGCTATGTCTACAGGAACTTTTTTTGTTGTGATTTAGGGACTGCCTTTTACAGATCACGTTCTGTGCTAGGTTTGAGAAGCTGGTGTTGAGCCCAGTCCCCTTTCTCCTGCTGTATTAGCCCAAAATGCACATAAGCAGGTATTTACGTCTTGCAGCCACCACTCCCAGTGTCAGCCGGTTGAACTGGTATTTGTAGATCAGGGCTCTGAGTTTCTCTCTGAGCTTGTGTTCGTGTTTAACATGCAGACGTTTGCAGAAATCGGTCAAGATCGGGCAGACCTGTCCTCTGAGGTGCCCCTCTCTGGATGCTGCAGTTGAACAGAGGGAAATAGCTGTCCCCACCATTCCAGGGTGGGCACCAGCTCTGCTCCTGGGGTGCAGGCAGAGGGTGACTGCTTCAGAGCAGAGCCCATGCAGCAGTTGTGTCCTGCTTTGTGTTCAGGTACAGGATTTAGGAGGTGACATGTCACTGGTCACAAGTTATTTTCACCTGAACACGTGCTTCACTGGAATGTGCAAATCCCAAACATACGTGAGTTGCACAGACCTTGTGTGTCTTCGGCTGTAGCTGCTGCCTTTATTGATCTCCTTTAGCTGTCTGAGAGCCTCCCACACCTGTTGCCCTGTCACTAGGAGGAGGCTACTGGAAGAAACCAGGTCAAGCGTGCCTGATTTCTGAGGCTG
>WEIS01060603.1:2918-35532 GCA_013389965.1 Todus mexicanus | reverse complement strand
GTTAATTCTGTGATTCTGTGTCTGTTGAACTTCAAGGGGCACTGGCCTACTGAACTCAGTGGAGCAATTGAGCTGCTTTGCTAAGTCATTGAGCAGTGTGTGTGTGTGTTCTTGAGCGCTCTGTATCAGTTTTTTGTACTTATATTACCGTGGTTCTGTCTTGCAGACTTCAGAGGAAATACTACACCACCTGCAGAACATCGTAGACTTTGGGAAACACGTCATGAAGCAGTTCTTTGGGGAGAACTATGTTCATCATGGGGTAAGCGTCTTATCCACTCAAGTGTTTTGGACAACACTGAGTGCCTGGAAAAGGAATCAATGGGGCTCGTGCATGTTCCCCAGCAAGGTACACGGAAGCATCTGGGTCAGAACAGAGATCCTGTTCTGTGCCGATGAGGTGATTGGGTTGTACTCTGTGGGTTGAGCGATTTCAAGCCACTAATGAGAAGAGTGGTCATTTCTTCACTCTGCATAAGGCGAGAGGTGTGTGAGAGAGGTAAAACAGAAGGAGAAATCTGGTTCATATGAATCGTTTAGGTTTCTGTGCAGTCAGAGAAACCTTTTTCTTTGCCACTCACTCGGTTCTTCAGCTACATCCAATACCAGAGCGCAAACGTTAACAGCTTCTCCTGGAACTCAAGTTACACAATTCTGCCTTGGAAGGGTGGGATGTGAGACGCGGGACAAGATGAAGTGGGACTCTCTTTTGTGAACAGGACAAAATAGTGCAAATTTCTTCATGCACAGTAAACTTCCGCTGAAAATGCTCTTTCTCGTGCATTTTTTTAGATGAGTTTTTGATATTCATAGTGGAGTAAGGACAGCGTGTGATTGTAGGAAAGAGATCTGAGCGAGCAGCTGCTGACTCTAGAGCTTAGAACACCGTTGTTAACACCCGGAGAACTCCAGTATTCCATTTGAAGACCTCGAAAATGGATATTGTTGTGTTGAAATACGTGTTTTCTTTTTTTCTAATAGGAAATTATTCAACTGCCTTTAGACTTCGTAAGACAGCTCTGCTTGAAAATTCAGCCAGAGAGGCCAGGTAAGTGCCAGGGCCACCAAGAACAAAAGGGGACTTGCCTCCTCAAGCATTTTGCTTTATTATCAAGTGAAAAAGCATCATACCTCAGAATACGAGGAAACTTTTTTTAGTATTTGGATGACAACAAGCTGAAAATCTGTTGTGAAAAAATGGATGCGTTCTAGAATTAAGAGTTGCATTTGATGGATCAAACTGGGGACAGGGACTCCCTGTGTGTGTTAACTCTTGAGCAAGTTGCAGCTTGCTGTGAAGTCCCTTACGAAGGTCAGCGAGGGAGGCGGAGGATGTGTCCTGAAATAATTGTTTCGATTCCATCGGTTTCTACTCCCGGCCTGTGCGGCAGAGCTTTGGAAGGCAGATAGCTTCCGAAACTCCACGCTAAGTTGTCTTGTTTTCAGTGTCAGTGTTTGATGTGGGGCTAAGAATCCTCTCGTCTCGTGAGTCACAGCACCCGAGCAGAGTGCTGCTTCACGCTGCAGCTCTTCCCGTGTCTCTCCTGATAGCTGCTGCCATGTCTCGCTGCCAGGGGCTGCAGCGTCACGGGCTGCGCTGCCTCGAGTGAGCTCCTCTAGGGTGCGGGGCTGTGCCTGGTGTCTCCTGCTGCTTACATGGTGCTCTGGGGGCCCCGTCCAGCCGTGAAGTGCAGGCGCGTTTGGATGGGGTGGGAGTTGCAGGGGGCAAGTGAGTGAGGTCAGGGTGCGCTGGCCTTGTGAAACCTTTTGGAACATGCTGCAAGGCTGGAGGTTTGGCAACCTCTGATGTATGCAGTGATGTGAAGAGCTACGGAATTTGGTGTTGTCATTCTTAGTCAGCAACAGTTGGGTGCACCGTTCTTCATCTATGGCTGAAAGCACAGTGAGGTATGAGCTCTAAAATGGGCAAGGAGAAGATGTCCCTCCTGCTGTGGTTGTCTCAAATGTTCTTGAGAACAGCCGGGAACTCCTGCTTTGGGAAAGGTCTGTGAGGAAAGATGTGGTATTAAATCACAGTACTGCAGCCACTACTTAGATGCCTTTGATCCAGGAAAAAATTGAATTAATTTACACATAGTGAGCACAAGATGCTCTCTGTTTCTGACTTGTTCTCACCTTTCTGAGGAACAGTTTCACAGTGCCAGAAACCATCAAGGGAAGTAGTGTCTAACAGAAGTTATACAATGATGCCCTGGTACAAGGTACTTCAGTTTTGTTTCTTAAAGTTAAATTTTGTGTGTCCACGGCTCTGGGGGTTTCTCTAGAGGAAGACCTGTGGCTGCAAGGAGCTGTCCAAGCGCTTAACAACAGCAGCTCTCACTGTTCATTTAACAGGATTTTTCTTAAACTGTGAGGAAATAATTTCCTTTAATAATACCTTTTGCATAAGCCTGTCTACTTATGGAGGAACTTCCCTAATATTTCTGATTTCTGGGTCTCTGTGATTTGGCAGGTGGCTTTCAGCTGAACTCGGATGTACTTGTGCTTACGTTTAGAAAAAAGAAACCCCTACACTTTGTCGGGGAAAGGTTTCTTTTTGCTCATCCTACTGAGGTACAGCAGATAACTACAGGCTAAAGCCTAATGAGGCTTCTGTTTCTGAGATATTTTTATTTTTTATTGCAATATATTTGGACATATGTTACAGAAACCGTAACAGAACACACATATTCTGTGTCTCTTTAGTAACACAGATACTTGAAAATCTGGGAGGGTATGTACTTGTTAAATTTGAATTAAAATCTCAGATCTTTGTCCCAAAGGACACATGTGGAGGGAGGTTGTGTAAAGGCCCTTAATCTTAGTCTGAAACCATTTTGCTACTTCATTTCTTCTCAGGATTGTATTAAAAATGCTACTTTTAAAAGGGTCGTCTTAGCAGAGGAAGTCTGTGTTCTGTTGTGAGCCTGTGAGGATGGAGAAGCTGACTCTTGTTCCTTGTGTTCCTTTTCCCCTGTGTATTATTTTGATGTGAACACAGTGGATAGGAGGAGCCTACAGGCAGCCCAAGGTGCTGAGCCCCTCGCGGGTTCTGTTCAGATTTACTCTTTCTCCTGAGCAGTTGATGATATTCCCACCGACTGTCAGACTCCTCTTGCCCAGACCTGGGGACAGCAGTTTGTGCTTGAGGTCCCGGCTCGGAGGACAGCCGTCAGCCTCCGGACCCGCGGCCAGCACTCCCCTGCTGCTTGAGGCCTCTGGCCAGCCCCATTCTGGGGAGCAGCTCCTGCTGAGGAGCCCAGACACGGGTGCTGGCCGTGGGGAGGGCTGGTTCTGCACGTGTGCTACTGGCTAGCACCTGCTAGCCAAGCTTGGTCCCACCTCACTGGAGAACAGGGGAACTACACAGTAAAATGAACAGGCACACAACTCATTTTCTTGTTTGTTGAGTGGTTTTTGTGTTTGTTGTTTTTTTTCTTTTGTTCCTCCAGAGTCGCGCTGTGACAAAGACATGGACACTCTCAGTGGTTACGCCATGTGCCTTCCTAATCTCACCAGGCTGCAGACGTATCGTTTCGTGGAACACCGGCCAATCCTCTGCATCGAGATTAAGGTATCGAGCAGGAGAAGATCCTCGAGGGGGTTGTTTGTGGGTTTTAAGTGAAGGCTGAGCAAAGCAGTTTCAAGCAGTGGGATAAGGCAGAGCTCTCTGCTTTCACCATGACTCATAGAGTGGAATGTCTCCCTCCCTGATCTTTGGAAACTTGGGGAATTCCCAGGTATTGCTGGACTTTTCTGCAGGCCCCAGCAGTTTGGTGTGTCCTTGTGTCTTAAGAAAGCGAGGACTCAAAAGCTGTGTATTAGTCCCAATCATTTTAAAGTGTTGCATGTTGACTTCTTAAAGAATTTTTCTTTGATTTTCCTGTAACTGAAAAGATTCACATATTGTGTGCCCGTATGTTTCTATAAAGAAATACATTTTTAGTTATCATTTTTTGTTTGTTTTAGCCAAAGTGTGGCTTCATTCCCTTCTCCAGCCATGTGTCACAGGAGGTAAAGCACAAGGTGTGTCGTTACTGTATGCATCAGCATCTAAAGGTAAACTTACTTATTTTTTAAGTCATCCGGCTTGCCTTCGTCTGTTCCGTGCTTTATTTGCTATGCTTAGATCTCTGATATGACTCAAGCTTAGCAGGTGGATCCACACCTGAGTCGCGGGGTGTGAGTCTGTTGGATGAGAGATGGAACAAGTTCTGTGGGAAGCTGGAAGCAAACAAACACAGTGTTAGTTTGGGAGGCCTGTTAATGCTGTTGATTGGGTGAGCTCCGGTGGTGAAGTTCCCTTCAAGCACAGCTCACCAGCTGCCCAGTGGCGTTTGGTAACTGGTAGCAGCGTGTCACGCGCCCAGGATCCGTTTGACTGGCGTCTATTATGTGTCTGAAATCGTGCGACTGCCCCTCGCTGTGATTCAGTGCGACCTTCCTCTGTGCTTACCATTTGTGAGAGCACTTCGAGCGCCCTGAGCCAAATATGACGAGAGAGCTACAGCAGTCAGGAATTTTATGTTCAAAGGTTTTTCAATGTCATGGGGGTCCTGAAGAGCCGATGTTAGTGCTGCACACCTGACTGTTCAAAAGACAGAGTAGTTATTCCAGAGGGGTGATTGATTGAGTGATTGATTAACAGCAGTGGCGTGGGTTTTCAACAGGTAGCGAACGGAAAATGGAAGCGACCAAGTAAATACTGCCCATTGGATCTCTTCTCAGGGTAAGGAAGCGTGCCACTTGATTCTGTTTTCCCCAGCCCCCTCTGTCGCAGATCTCTCTCAGCTGGCTTTGTCTTTCGCTGAAGCATTGATGATCAATGCCGGCTTGTCTGACTTCCACCATTGCTGGGGCTGTGAACCTCTTTACACCTATTTCAGGAATTAGAGTTGCTTGTGAATGTCCCAGTGCCTTCTGCTGCACAGTAACTTGAAGGGCTGTTCAGTTAATTCAGATTTGAAGTTCTAACTGCAAATAGTCACTTGGTCTTTGCAGTGACTTCAGCGTGACTAACACGCTTCATGGGTGTGTTCCCTTCAGGTGCCCAGTTCTGATTCCACAGAGCCCTCCAGGTGTGGGTGTAAACATCTAAAGGCTCTGATGGAACATCCTTGGATTTATTCTTTATTTTCTCCTCCAGAAATAAACAGAGAATGCACTTTGCTTTGAAGAGCTTGTTGCAGGAGGCACAGAACAACTTGAAAATATTTAAGGTAAACAATCAAATGTCTCTGCTTGCTTGTTTTGCTTTGGCTTTTCAACAATTTGACTTCAGTATCTCAAGTCAAGATCCTGCTTGAAACCTACGTCATCAGAGCCATCGCTGTCGAAACCCCCCCCCCACAAGGAGAAGAAGTGAGAACATTCTTAGTTAGGTTTCAGGTTAGGACAGGTAAGTAATAATTTCCCAGAACTAATTAGTCTGAAAGAATCGCCAAGGAACAACTAATAGAAAAGGATTTTTAAAGGTGACTGAAGTTGTAAAGCTTTGTGCGTCTTGAGGAGGAGGAAAATCAAGCCTTTGGCACGTTGCTGCAGATGTGTTTATAAACGACCATTGCAGCAGGGCTCAGGCAGGCTCCGTGCACAGCTCACCTCAGAACAGGAAAGTCACCTGATCTGTGGTGTTCATGTGTTCTTGGTGCCTTACGCAGATTTTCAGATGAGTTCTAGGAAATAAGATTCTTTACAATTTATTTCCAGTATTAAATGAGCTGCTCAAATTAATCAAATAGTTTGAACTGTCCTACTTTGTCTATTGGGACAGGTGGCTGTCACCCTTTCTGTCTCTTTTTATATCCTTCTGCCTTTCAAAAAAAGGTTGTTTCTCATGGTGCTTTTCCGCTATTGACATTATTCAGAAAGAAGCGGTAGGAAAATGTGCAGAGTATCAGTTCACCTTTGCTGTCTGTTCTGATCACTTACGGGTGATTTAGCAGGGAAAGTAGCACTTGATTTGAATGGGCTTTTTGGTCCTGCTTCAAAGGTTACTACCTGTGGTGCTACCTGATTAAACTTAAAAAGGGGAAGTTTTTGAGAGTCTGGGAACGTGTATATTTGTGTGCAGTCTGTTCAAATAATACCAAACACTTCTGTGCGGTGTGTCTTAAACCATTCACTCCGATGCTTTAGCTGAGTATGAATAAGGGGACTTCACAAAGTGCCTAAATCTTCCGTTTTTTTCTTTTTTTTCCCCTTCCCATTTGCAGAATGGGGAACTAATTTATGGCTGTAAAGATGACCAGGACTGTGTCTCTGACTGGAACGAACTTGCTCGTCACTTAAAACCTTTCTTTTTCCCTTCCAATGGGTTGGTCAGTGGCCCACACTGTACAAGGACAATTGTTAAAGAACTAATCCATGTTATAACCATGGCGCTACTAAGTAGTACCGACGCCTGCAGGGCAGGTGACATGAAGACAGTTCCCATTTCACAGGGAAGAAGCTACTGTGAAGCAAGCGCTTTTAATAAGGAGCTCATAAGAAATGGTAAGAAATAATTTCTTGAGTGCTGTCAATAATTAATTGTTATCACTTAACGGTTCAGATCCTTGCCTCTCATTTGCTCTTTAGTACTGATATGAGGATGGAAACAGTGGAGTTTTAGTGTCATTTAAAGAATGAGTTCTCAGCTGCGTAGCTGCCTGATAATTGGTTTTAATGTGACCTTGTAGTGAGCACTTGTAGCACTGTATCTGCGGCCAGGGATAGCAATAAATTCAGAAGGTGGTAGAGGAGAAAAGGAACAAAATCCCAGGTGCAGCTGATAGCAGCGTAGGTATTTCAAGGGAGTGGGGAATTTTTATGTGGTGTGTGGCGAGGTCTGGCTGCTTTGGGTGGTTCGTTATGTGATGCCTGTTTCTTGCCTTTCCTTGCTGCTTCTGGCAGCTCTCCCCAGCTGGGGCACAGCTCGTTCTCTTTTCTTCTGCTACTCTTCTCCTGGTAAAAAGACAGGTACAAATACTGGAGGGGAAAGGAGTGGGCAGGGAGAGCTGGAAAATTGTGAACCACGGTAATTCCTCGGAGCACAAGCTTTGTAAAGCTCTGATTATTGACCACACTGCTGCTTACTCCAATTACACGAACAGCTTGTTTCATACTCTGCTTTTGAGGCAGATCTTTTCTCTTGCTGGTTGGTTTTGTTGTTTTGTGTGGATGGAGCTGTCCTACAGACATGGCAGCAAATACAAATCTGTTTATGCTGTCTTACAAAAAGTCGGCAGAATGTAACTGAGCATTTCAGGTATCAACCGTTTATACTGTTGAAAGTGACTTTGTGGCTTCAGACTTGTGAAAAATTTCTTTTGGAGTCTCAGACAAGTCAACTGCAGCAGAAGCATGTGGGCTGTGGTGGTTGTAGAGTTGTGCACCAGGTGCTTTATGCTGCAGTCAGACACGTGCTGTTTAGATGTGCAGGTCAGGCCGTGCACCTGGCACAGCAGCGCTTGGCAGCTCAAGTGTTTGGGTTTGTTTTTCTCCCTCCTCCTCTCAGCTGTGATGGGTCTCAAGAGTGTTTGGATTTGCTCTGTGAACAGCAGATGTAATGGTAAGAGAACGCTCATGTCTGCCTTATTTGAAAATACATTTTTTTCTAGGTAAACATAAATTGGAAAGCTCTGGCTTACCGAGGGGTTGTCTCCTTTATAAAACCCTTCAGGCTCAGATGCTTGACATGCTGGATATTGAAGGACTCTATCCTTTGTACCGCAGAGTGGAACAGTACTTGGAGGAGTTTCCTGAAGAGAGGTAAGGCTGCTGGATGGCTTTGCTTTTCTTTTCAGTTCTCATTAGGTATGCAGGCAGCATGAGCTGTATGCAGACTCTCTTGGTAGGTTGTATACAGCCTGCCTTCCTGGGATTGCATGGTCTCATTTCTAACTTGGGATGCCAGATAACAGAAAACGAGTTTTAGTGTTAGAAGTTCGATGTCAGTCACTTTGGCCTGAAATTTTAAGTAATGATTATGGGAAGTTCACAACAAGGTAAGAAAGAAAAATGTCCCGTTCTGTAGTAGTGGAGGTTGTATGTTTGAGGGAAGATGCAGTAAAATGTCTTCAGTACCTGCAGAGCTGGAACCGTGTCTGCAGTAATCGTGATGTGTTTGCAGCCATTCGCAAGTGTCTGTTGGCCAACCCCAAACCTGCCCTTTATACCCCCGAGTTTGATGGTCGGCAGCAACCCAGCCTGGGCCTGCAGGACCTCCCAGGCAGCGTGATGCTGCTCATGAGAATAGCTCCAAGTGCCAGGCTTGCGCCCTGCACTGTACCTTTATGGTGTTCCTTGCCCAGTGAAGAAATACTGGGTGTTGCCAGCTGCTACATTTGGTCCCAAATAAAGCTGGTTCGTTGTGATCTGTAGTAATCATTGCAAAAAGCCTCTTCCCTCCTCAGGCTGCAGGCTGCCTGTAGTCCTGCTGCTGCTCACGCGAGGGCACTCTGGCTTCACTCGCTGGTGCTGCCGCTTCTTCAGCTCTTGGGACTCCCCTTGGAGTTGAAGCGGTTACTTACAGGCAGCAGGTTGGCCTTGAGTTCTGCTTTGAGCGCTTGCAGTGGGGCTGCCTTGTATATTTATACATTGGACAAATCATTTGAGAACGTGTATTATTCCCTCTGTGGGGTCTTTGTGCGCTGCAGCCCCCGCTTTTATGGGTTCAGCTTTTCAGCAGGAGTTCAGGTATTTCCATGGGCAGGAAGGAGGGCAAACCAGCCAGCCCTGGGCGAGCAGACGTTGTGACGCTGGGGCAGAGCAGGACCTTGTCAGTGTGTGCCCCCAGTGTCCGGAGCAAGGCTCCTGCCAGCTCCTGCAAACTCTTATTTGCTTTAAAACCGACTCATTTCTGCGAAAAAATCCTGTTCTTGTCATGATACACAGGTGGTAGTGGATTAAGAATGATTCATCTGTAAATAATCTCAACTCAAATCGTAAGCAGCAGCAAATCTTGATTGATATGAGGACAGTAGGGAGTGGTCATGGTGCTGGAGCTCTGGGCAGTAACCTGTTGCTGTGTTGATTAGTGTTATAGTTGGCTTGTTCTAATTTGAGTATCTGGGCTGCTGCTGAAAGATCTTGCTGAAAACCAGTACCCTGTATCTTGGCTGTCCGTAAATCTTCTTTTAATATTTATTTAGAAGTACGTTACAGATAGATGGACCTTACAACGAAGCGTTTTATGAGAAGCTGCTCGATCTTTCCACTGAAGATGATGGGACTGTAGCGTTTGCGTTAACGAAGGTACTTTTCCTGTGCATGTTGTTGAAGTTTATTTAGCCTGGATATTCCAATAAACACCTAACTCACGGCTTTGCTGCGGCTGTCAGAGGCAGGTACGATTCAAGAAGTTCTTCATTGTACCAGCCTGTATCTTTAGACCAGAAGCCATTAAAAACAAACGTGCTTCACACCAGTTCTTGAGAGAAAAATAAAGCTGGGTATTTTTGTTCTAGACTGAGGGAGCATTTGCATGAACTGGTGCTGGTCTAGCCTTCAAGAAAGGTGTCAGTAGGAAATAGATACGATTCCTATACAGGATGGTGTAAAACCACTTGCTCCTGCTAACAGTCTGTTAGAGAGAGGATTTCCAGCTCAAAGTCCTGCGCGTAGCTAGGCTGAGAGCGCTCGTGCCTTTCCTAGTGAACAGTGTGCTTCACTAAGGCACATGCCAGCACAGGAGAACACTGCTGTTGTTTTGCTGTTGTGCAGGTGCAGCAGTACCGGATAGCAATGACTGCTAAAGACTGCTCCATCATGATTGCCCTTTCGCCCTGTCTCCAGGATGAATGGTAAGAGAGACACCTGCTTTGCAGTGCCTCCTGCTCTGCTAGGAAGTGAAGATGCATTTGCACAGTTCAGGCAATTCAAGTAGCTTTTAAAAAGTGAGTGGTTGTGGGTTTTTTGTGGGCGGGGAGAAAGCTGTCCAAAGCCTTGGCTGTGAGCATATTAGTAAGGTAGAGAGTTCTGATTTAAGACATTTAGGACAAATGTCTATCTCTGAAGAGTTTAAGGTTTTATAGTTAACTCCTGTTTACTCTCTTCTTGAAACTTGAGTTGCCTGTTCACAGGAGCTGTACGTGGTTTTAACCAGGTGCATTTTGCTGCCTTGGTGTCCTCATATGAGAAAAGTTTCAAGATGAGTTGCCTTTAACTGCCTAATTAGAATAAAGACAAGGCAATAATCAAGAGGTGACATCTTGCACCGTAAAGCAGATGACATTCCCTCAGTATTATCCATTGGAGTTGTGTCAGCAGTAAGAGTCTGCACTTACAGAGGTGTTTGCTTTACCAAAGCCTTGTTATTTTTAGAGTATTGTTTTCTGTGTTTGCACTGCAGTTCCCAAATAAAACATTCCTCATGGAGATGACCTGTGCAATGACTGACTTATTAAGTCCTCCATCCTTCAGTGTGCTTGGACATTTAGTTCACCTTAAGGCTGGTTAGCTGGAACTAGTTTCCTAAATGCTACATTAGCTGAAGAATTATTTTCTTAGGCTGCCATGAAAGCTCTAAGATAAACATGAGTCACTTCTGCAAAGGGACTGGGGATACCCAAGTGACAGATGTTTGCTCTGGTGTCTCAGGTGGGCGATGTGGTTTTGTTTTCCAGCTCTGAGCAAAGACCTGTGGTACTAACATCCAAGTCACGATTCACCTTTTCTGTGTCTGTCCTGGACCTCGACCTCAAGCCGTATGAAAGCATTCCTCACCAGTACAAGCTGGATGGCAAGATAGTAAACTATTACCTGAAGAATGTACAGGCCAAAGATGATCCAGTGATGTCCAGTCTCTTCACGGAGAACGAGGACTGCACATTGGTTCTCCATAAAGTGTAACCGATTCCTTAAGGCTATTTTTATTCCAACACATTAGAAAGTGAAGAGAAAGATTGATGGAATACAATGATGGTGATTTTTTTCCTGTTGTGTTCGGTGCATTTTTCAGCTGTGAATGTTCTTGCTTTCAGAAATGATTTCCAATTGGTATGCCTTCTCAAAGACATGGAATAGCACTAAGCCACGCGTTTGCTCTATAACCTTAATGAATGTATTTACTCTGACGGAACAGATAACGTGCCATACCTTGGAGCCAGGGGACAGGGCCAACTTGTACTAAAAGTCTCCTCCTTTAGAATCGAAAGAGCACAGAATGAAAGGTTTCCTGAAGTCTTGCACTAACATAGAAAGCCTAATTACTAACAAGAGAATTGCCTTGGAGCTTGTGCTTTCAGTCTCACTCATGCCTAATAGGAAGAGGGAATGCTCCAAATATAAAACCTTAGCATTTAGTCCACTGAAACCACAACTGAGGTGGCCACTCGAGTGTTACTGAGCTGTGGCAGTTACCGTGTCACTGCAGAACACTTCCTTTTAAATACTAATATGTGAGATTAAGAACACCAGACTGTCTCCAGAAGCTGAGTGATCACCTAAAGCTTCTGAAATTGAGCAGGGTTAAAGGTAAGACATCTTTGACTTTGTGTGATTGCTGGGCTCGACTCATCTGACAGATTGGTCTTTTATTTTCTATACATTATATGCTGCTATTGAAGGTGAAACCACAGCTCACTCTTACCTAATTTAAATTGAGCTATAAGAATAATATATTCTGAGTTTTACAGATTATTTCAGGTCTTTAAGATTGCGTCAAACGTTGGCATTATTTCACTGACGTCCTGCATACTGTGCAGCACGAGCAGCTGCTTTCAGGCTCATGCTTTGTAAGTGACACAGGAAAAAGGTGACGGTATCTGATTTTTGGAAGCTGCAGGGAGTTGCTTTCTCAGGACAGGTACTGGGGCTGAGCTTGTGTCACTACTGCAGCAATTTTAACGGTGGCTTTACTTGGTAAACGTTGGTGCGTGCAGCTCTGGTCTTGTGCGATGTTGCAGTAAAAGGCACCCTCAGCAAAGATCCTGTCTCCAGCTGGGGGTATCTTTGAAACTGAGGGTAGTACAACAAAATCTACAACTGCTTTTCCCATCCACTGGGGGATCACACCCCCCACCATGTGCAGGGAGAGGCTGCGCAAGATACAGGGAGCTGCTGGAGTATCCGCGGCTGGGAAGTTTTCAGGTTTTTATGCTGTAACTTTACACACATTTCATAGACAAATAGAAGCTTATGTGCTGACCGGACAGTTTCATTTTTCATGCAAGAAGGAGATAAAGATGAAATAAACTAAAGGTTACTCAAAACTGGCTAAACCAGTAGCGTGTCAGTGGATGAAGTAGTGATGAATTCTGCCTGTCCGCTGGATTCCAAACTTGAAATGAGTCTGCCTTACATCTACCAAGATACTTTATTATAGACTTGCTGTTCATCAAAACTTAATCCCTGACATTGCTCAGCTGTAGGTTTGGACAGGAGCTAGTCTTGCCTGTCAGCTTTGCCTGGCCTACCAGACCAGCAGGAGACTATTTCAGTGATCAGATACTGGATTATTAAAATGACGGTATTATAAACATACTGTTGCTTTAGCTCTTGGTTTCTCCACCTATTTCACATTTGCCATAAACTATACTGTCATAACTCACCAACGGAGCAGGCAGGTGCACTGCTTGGGTGGTTAGAGCAGCTGGACTTGAAGAGAAAGCCTCTTAATAGTACTTGAGAGTCCACAGATTGTGGTTTTGGCCCCTTGATTCCAGGAGCAACTGTTGCTCCCTAGCTGAGAAGGATGTGACTTACAACCGTACTGGTTGGCTTGGCTAAGGCCGTGCAGTCGTGATTATTGAGAGCTTGTGCAGGGCAGGAACTCTCCCCAAAACCGCCGAGAGCTCACACGTGGCCTGATGGTACCTGGGGTGGAAGTGAAGGAAGATGACAGGGCATCTGTCTGATCTGTTTCGGTTCTTCAGGGATGAATGTATGAAGTGCGATGCCTTCGCACCTACCAGAATTTCCCGGTAGGAGCAGGAAATGCGAAGGAAGCGCGGCAGTGAGCAAACTGGCACCTCTCTCTGCACAAGTGTTGTGGTCCTTGGGTGGTTGGTTTGACGCTGTCTCTGCTTAACACCTTGTGGAAAAAGTTTACTTCATACAGTTACCCCTCCCCCCCCCTTTTTTTTTTTTAGCATAGTATTGTCTATGAAATCTTCAAATTGTCCACTTCCACCCAAGTTTAACACGAAAGCTATTTTAACTTTATTCTCGAGTCACTTACTGTTCTCTTGTCCTTTTGAAATCACTGTACTTTTACAGAGCTGTGAAATGAAATGGATTTTTATGGACTTGATTTTGACAGTGCATGATCTTTTAACACTTTCCAGGTGTCTAGAAAATGTTAAGAAGATAAACCACTCTGGTACATTAATGATTCAGAAAGATAAATTTATAATGAAATCACTCTGTACATGTAACTATTTTATTTGGCATTTTTGTATTTAAATGGCTGTATTTATTTTCATGTCATGACAATTTATATATAACGTGCCATAATTGTACAGATAGCATGTTTTATGAGTATGGTTTCTAAATGGAAAATAACTTAATGTTTATATTCAATAAAATTATAGACCGTGTAACACAATATCTTAATTAAAACTACTTTTGAAATTGCTACCTGTTGTAAACCCTGCGGGTGTTCATTGTTCCAAGGCAACTGCTTTCACTAGGTTCTCGATAGCCGCCTCGATCCCCAGCAAGTGCAGCAGGCTTCGGAAATGTGCCGGGGCGTTTGCGAGAGTTGCCGTCCTCTTCTCCAGGACTGCAAGAAAAAGGTAATGACCAAGGGGATTTCCTAACAGTTGCACTATTGCTGTCACCATTGCGGTTTGGTAAGAAAGAGGAAGACAGACATACTTGTTTGGAAGCCCTTCTAAACTATACAGGAGGTGCAGCTGAGCTGCTTGCTAAACTGGGCTTTCTTGGCCTGACTGGGCTCTGCAAGATGTAGTTCTGTTTTAGCTAAAGAAATATTGGGCAAAAAAGGGGCCGGGTGTTGTGCCCAAAAGCTCCAAAACAGTCTTTGGAGTGAGTGAGGTTACCTTGCTCTGGTATTTTAGTCAGGAGGTCCAGAACAGGCGTTGCTCTCCCTTCTTCATCCAGATGTACCTTCCACACAACCATTAATTGAAACCTGCAGCACGTGCACAGAAGAGTTAGTTAAGTGCTAACCCAGCCACTGGCTTCAACTGTTTTTGAAAGCAGAAAAGACAGTATTTGAGACATTCTCACTCATTGTACTCAAACAAAATTCAGCGTGGGTAACGCAGCTTACCCATCCCTGAGAAGGAGAAATCCTTGTGTTTTGAACCAAGGAAACCTGGTACCCTAGTGCCAAGGAAAGGTCTTACAAAAGCCAATGTGAGAGAGCATCCCCTTGCCTCCCTCCCTGACACACCCTCTGCAGCCGGGCTCAGGTGCGGTGCTTAGATACAGGATGAAACCAGAGGAGAATGGTTTCAGAAGCGGCGTTTACACAAACAGTGCCGGTCTGGGCTTGGAGGAAGGTTCCCCCCCACTGCTGTTTGTGGCGTAGTGGACAGGGCTGAATCCCCATGGCCTAGATTCCTGCATTTGTTCACTTCTAGTTTTTTCTTTTAAAATAGCATTCATCATCACTCCCTCGAGAATGATTTCAGTGGCTTTGCGAAGCTAATTATTCTTTCCAGCTTTGGCAGGGGGACAAGGTGACTACGCGGCACTAAGTGAACAATTAGGCGGTTGGCTTCTGCAGGGGAAGAGTTTCTCTAGTCAAGTACAGAGGGATTAGTTCAGAACAACATTCCTGGTAGTTCTGTGCTTTATAACATCCTCTCTGCTCGGCTGCAGTTTGTATCCCCTCCAACCCCTGCTTTCGGGAGTACTCCTCGGTGAAAGGAAGGCTCCCCTCATCTAAAGCTGAGCTGCTCTCACAAGTCCCTGCGAGGATGTTCGAACAATCGACTAAAAGTTTCCTTTAACCGTGATTTTGTCAGCCTTTTGCCACTTCATTGTTAAAAATCCTTTGAGAATTTGCGCACAGCCAGTTACCCCTTTTTGCAAACAAACTGATACACAAGTGTAATTTCTACCAGCCCACTTGAAATGATTTTTAAATTCTTCTATTTCGTGATTGTGGGTGAGAGGGGATGCGGAATGGAACTTGGCACCCATCAACATGATGAGAAACTGTAAAATAAAGCAGCTTATTTTCTAACTATGATGGTCTGTCAACAATTCATCTCAGTAGCCCAGAGTTAAAGCGTTCAGGTTTAAGTGGCAGCCGGGGCACTACAATTACAGACAGCACTGGCTATTATGGTTTATTGGCTCGTTCCACGAATATTCCAGTGGGAGCTGGGCTTTATTTCCATATAAATTAATGTAGGTTACAGGGAAGATGTAATACGAGAAGAGAATAGTCTGATCCCTCCACAAAACCGTTACTTTTTGTGGCCCGTACAGAAGGAATGCCTGGCGGTGATCATGACATTGTTTTACATGAAACTTCAAGGATTATTTTTTTTTTACTCAATAAAAATCCCAAAGCTGTCAGGCGGTATCTAACAGGCAGCCCAAACTCATCCAGGCCCTGTGGCAGAGTAATAATGACACTAAATGGCAGTGCGGCGATGCCCTCCTTCAGCCACCTGAGTTCCTTCTCAAAGAATGGAAAAATACAGCTACAGTTGCTGTTGGTAACTGCCCTTCTCTTTCCATTCTTTCATGGCAGCAAGACCAAAGCACGGTGCTTTGCTCTGGAGATTTGTGATCAGCACACCTCCTGCCATGGCAGAAACCATGGTCTCGCTGGCAAGGGTTGTGTAATGCAGAAACAAACCAGGAGGGAGCAAAACCAGCTGAACCTGACGTGTTCTCCGATGCGTGAGGGAAGATGCATCCCACATGCCTAAACTTGGAATTTAGACTCTGCACGCATCAGCTTCCAAAACCAAGATAGAAATAGATTTAGTCTGTTTCTTAACATGTAGATTCAAGCCTTTCAATTTTTTCCACCTGGCTTTTTAAAGGAATGGGTACACATGGTAGCAAGACGCTTGACTCAGCAGACAGGGCCACATGCACTTGGCCTGTCCATGTATTTGGGGTTTTTTCCCTAGTGTTTTTGATGTGTGGTTACAGCCCTCAAATGTAACACGTCATCTAATCTCTGTGTTAGAAAGCAAAGATTGACTTAATATTCAAGCAGACGAGCTCTGCACAGATTATCAATATGCATTTCACAATCCTTTCTCTATGTAAATCAACAAATGTATTTATTTGCTTACCCGGAAACTTTGGGGTTTCTTACAATTATAAAATCTCCACACAGTCCTTCAGGAAAGGTCACAATGTCGGGGTATTTGCCCTGTGGATAAACAAGTTCAAAGGGGTTTAAATTAGATCAGAAAAATCAGACTAGACAAAGCAGTTCCTAGCTCGTTCCATCCAGTAGCTTGCCCTTGTAGTAGAGTAACAATAATAACAGTTTTAAACGATGACTTTTAAAAAAAGTTTTGATGGTCTGGGTGGGGTTTTTTTTTAGTATCATTCATGTGATACCAAGTTATGCTTCAATTTGGTCACCTTAGAGAGAAACATGGTGTCATGCGCTTGTACAAACAGGCCTTAGAGGTCCTTGTACAAGACCTAGGAAAACCTGAAGGAATATTTTTTTTAAACTAAGTTCTGTTAAATTGATTTAATAACCCATTATATTACACCCCAGTTTCACAAAACCCCCAAGCCCCATCCTAGTGCCCTCTGGCTCGCTACCCCTTTGGAGAAGCTGGATCGGATCACCAAGGTTCACATGGTGCTTTGAAGGCATAAAGTAACGAAGGTGCTGAGATAGATACCAAAATAACCTCTATTACCAAAATATAATGGGACAACAGAAACATGACAAAACATAGAAAACTACTGACTACTGTTAGATTTCCACAGTACTGGGAGTTAGTCAGAGCTATTTCCAGTTACTACGGTGTGCAAAGATTGATCAGCATTCCATTACTTCGTTAGCGCATCTAATACTTGACAGTCTTCAATGTGTGTATCTTGAAATACCCGAGGCTTGTAATTTCTGCTGCAATTATTTCAAAGGCAAGTGAAAGAAGATGGGTAGGTCTGTGCAGCTTCCAAAGTGCTGCAGTCTGTAAGGCAAGGGGTTACTTGGAGTAGGAGGAGGTGCAGATACGTCAAAACCCTGAGCAAGATCAGGATTCCTGCCCCCTGAGCGCCAAGCAGTTGCTACAGAAATCAGCATCTGGACACAGCCTGTTATCGGGAAGACTTCAACACCTCTAGTCGCTTGTGCTCTTACGCGCTGGGCACAAAGCTGCGTTCCAAACGCGGCAGTTTATAAAGTGTGAAAAGCCTGGCAGCCTGGATGGCTCCGCAGCGCTCCCGGAGTGAGCGGTACGGCTCTCAGAAAGGAGCAGGAGAGCTCGGCTTTGAAAAGTGCCGGAGAAAATGAGTTTGCTTTTATAGGATTACGCCTCATCTGGCAGACTGAAATTGCTACCAGATGTGACCTTGCTCCGGGTTAGGAATTTATGACAGACTGAAGGGGGGTTGTGCAGAATTGCCAAATGACATAAAACACATGGAATTTGCCAGTTTTAATTTCTACAGAGTATCTAGTACTGTATTTACCACGGGGATAAAGGCCACAATCTATCCTGGGAACAACAGCACATAAGGGGCAACACCGCGCACAGTAGTTACAGGGTGAAAACGTGGCTGCTCTAAGGTCGCTCGCCCAGCAGAACCGGGGCCTTTTTTCAGCTTCACCCCCGTGTGGAATTATGCTCCTCTGATGAGAAAATCAAACAAATTTTTCAGGCCTTCCATCTCAATACTCCGTGTCTTTCATATTCATCACGTGCCTTTATTTGGCTGGTATCACGGGGCACAGAGAATCAAGCGATCCCGTTATTCTAGGTTCTAAATTGTAGAAATTAGCATTAGCTTCTATCTGGTGAGCTAACCTCTGAAGTTCCTGACTTACAAGAAATCCCAGGTATACCATAGCTAAACATCACATCGTGTTTTATCTTCATACTGAGACCTTTGGGAATGACAAGAAAAAGAGAGATCAGAAGAGTTCCAACTTTCAAACCGCTGTAAAATGCACCCGTGACTTGTTTGGGAGTTCCTGTGTAGCTGCCGCAACCAACGCATCTACCCCAGCTAGTCAGTGGTATTTTGTGTTGCGCAGAAACCAGACGGATCTCAAGGAGATCTCAAAGTGCACAATGTTCAGTTGTCTAAAAGCTTCCTTGCACCTGGGAGTGAGCGCTGGGGAGTCCTGTGCATGGGAAGCCTTTATTCTGTTTGGCAATCCGTCTGAATGCCGTGAGAATCTGATCTTGTGTGAAATTCATAAGATTTGGGATAAAATCCAGCTTCTCAGCAGGGAAGATCATATCTTAGCAATCTGCAAAACACACAAAAAGCCAAAGCAGAAATACCTACATCTCTCTTCACATGTATTACACGCTAAAATGAAGTGACAAACAGCGGCGTGAAGCCGTATGTCTGGAGGTGTCTGCCTGTCTCACCTAGGGGTGATTGTAGAACAACCACACAGCAAAACTACGAGACCCAGGATTAAGCAAGCCATGTTAAGCCTGACAATTTAGGGAATAAACCCCGGAAACGCAGTCCAATGATCTGCCTTTTGTATTCCGCATATAAAATGTAACGTCTGTATCCCACAGGGAAACGTGGAGATCTGGCACACATGTGAAGAACCAGGCACATGGTACGAACGAGCTGCCACGGTCCTGCCAGAACCGCGATTCCAAACACACTCCGTGGGTACTGGATTATCACCTCCTACTCTCTGTTGTGCAGCTTTCCCAAGTTTCCCGCATGGAAAAGCTGAGCAATAAGGAGGGTAACAGAACAGCCCGATCCACTGGAAGGTCTCTTGGGAAAGCCAGTAATTCCTCGGGGATCTCGTAAATGGACAAGGGGCAACTGAAAGAGATCACATCAAGTAGCACGATACCAGCTGGGAGAGATCAGCTGCAACTGCATTAAGCAAAACCTGACTTCAATCAAGAAATATCTTTCCTCGGATGACTTTTAAATGTCAGTTTATGATCAAAACCAAAAGCCCAGGCTATTATTACTCCAGGACGGAAATCGTTTCTCCAGCTCCTTCAGGAGTCCAAGGAGGGAATCTTATGGGAACTTTTGTCTGAACCAGAACCAGTCTCAAATCACACAGGGACGATCATCGTGATGGAACACACAGTCTTCCCTTTCCTCTGACAGATTTCACACATACACACACACAGCCATCCCAGTGAACACACTTGGAATACCTATTTTTAAATAAAATATATTATTCTTCAACTGTTTAAAACTGCGTTGTAATTTTCTGCATATTAACAACTCTGCTGAGGAAAATGTAAGTTATTCAGTGTGAGAGCCATGACTAAGAGTGCAAAGCAAAACTGGCAAGGCAGAAGCTCTACTAAAAACAGCCAGATTTGCTTCTAGCCCACTTAGCAGGAAAACACGCTGCTCTGCTCTTAGGCGGAACAAGAGTTCACACTTACTACTCATTCTGAGCTCGGTCTTCTGTCTGAAGGACTGTACACAAAGTGTGTCGCAAGTCACGCTGCTGCAAGGCCCTCCACAGGCCTGAGCTCCTTCTAAATTTACCCAAGCTGCTTCCTCCGGACTCTGATTTGAGGTGATTTGTGTGTACGTTTTGCTCAGCTAAGGCCACGGTGTCAGCCACTGAAGCCATGCACACAGTGGTAGTATCAGGGCATTAATAGCAACATCAACCTAGCTTCAGGAATTCAAACACAGACTATCTGCCAAAATGATGGAAATTCTAGATACTGCAAATACCAGTAATGACATGATTAAACTCCACAAAGCATTAAACAATCAAACCTCCTGCCACCACTCTGCTGCCCACTGCAAAACCTGAGGTCAGTCCCTGAAGCGGCCACCAAGCAGGAGGAGCCATCCCAGCCCGCTGCTCCATGAGATGAATGCGGAGTAACTCTGCTCCCCAACGGCCTCTTTCCCTGGTTTCAGCACCAGAGATTTAAGTTTCCACACTCTAACTCAGATAACGACAAAAGGAATAATTTTGCTATTACTATTTTCAAGTCCTACAGATACTTAAAATCAGCAATCACTAGACTACAAAACGAAATTAAGCACAGCAATTACATTTTTGGAGATTAATTTGTATTTCTACTTTTACTGAGCCTTCTACAAGCCCAGATAACCAGAGCTCCATTTATGAGATCCGCTCTTAAAATTTATCCGTCCTTATGCACATTGCTGAAATATTTGGTTCTAACTTCACCAAGAACTCTTAGCCTTAAGTCACCAAGCATGTTAATCTATCACAAACTGAACATTGCACTAACATTTGCCATCAAATCTCTCAAGAAGTGTAATTTTAAGTTGCTTTGACGCCACAAGTTTGTCACACGCTTAAGTTGATGTTCTTTGTGCAGAAGTTTTTGCTGTACAATGGCAGCGTTTGTGGGTTTTTAACAGAACGCTGCAAACGCTACCAGCGTCTTTAAATATTACACTCAAAGCCTGGAAGGTCCGAAGTTGGACTATGGAAAGCGTCGTATCACAAAACATTCAGTAGAAGACTTCCCATCTGATGAACAGGAATTGCTGAGGGAGAAACAGTACACAGAGGGAAAATTCCTACAGAAAGACCTTCTGGTTTTCATGTGTTACATGTTAGATTAGAGTTCACCTCAAGTTTTGTTTTAGAAGTATTGAAAGAAACATGGTAATTACAATTTAAATGTATAAGCATTGTCAGCAGGTCTATCCTATGCCTCTGTAAGGATTGGTTTAGCAGTCACCAAACAGAAAGCATCAGACAAACAGGAGCGACACAGATGTTCAGTTTTTCGTGACGATGTGCAGCATTAGGAGTGCCAAGCTTCCGGGAAGGATCCCAGGGCTAGAAAGACAATGTCAGCTACGGGCAAACCCAGCACCTTCCACTGCTGTACACCTGGCCAAATAAACAGACACCACCCAACATCAAGGGCAGTAAATGACCATTAAATTGATGAGTTTTGTCTGCCAAGGTTTGTCCTTGTATATGTCAAACTGACAGAAAAGTGAAGTGACTGAATTGCCTCTTATTTTTCAGAAGTGCCAGTTGCACAGGTAAAATAGACTGGTGCAAAAGGACAAACCCAATGAATGCAGAACACTGTATAACTGACTTGGGGAGAACTCCTTAGAACTTCCTTTCATGTGAAACACCTCTGAATCCAGCAGAGTATGTTTATCTTACAGGCTGACATGTTTAAACCCTTGTTTCTTCAGCAGCTTAATACTGGAAACAAAGGTCTTTAGGAGCTGCCAGGGTATTTGTAAGGCTTAAACATTTACATTTTGAAAGAAAATCTATTTTATCCCACGCCACTTTTTTTGTGGTAGAGAAAGGCAGTACTCTTTATATGCCATTTTGTAGTCTCTTTGGTATCTTTCTGTGGCAATAAGTTCTGCATTATCTAAAATCTCTATTTGGCGTGTAGCATATCAGTTACGCTACACTCAACGCTTACACGTGGACTTTTGCTTTAAGGTATGTAATGAGCCAACTGGACAAGAATTAGAAGATGCAGTGAATCCCCAATCCACTGTTTTCCCCTTGTACAGCTCAAACAGCAGTGAGCACTGCACAAACCCCGCTCAGTCAGCTCCACCTTCTGCACTCCAGGATCATTTTACAGTAACTCTCCAAGCTGCAAATCTCCATTTATTGCCTCTTCTCATGGAGGGATCCAGTCACACTTAAAATGTTAAAGACGTTTTTAAAATGAGCAAAGCTGTATGAATTCTATTCACTATTATACTTGGCTTTAAAGAAAAAGCTCGGCTGACTCCTGTACCCGTCGGATTAACAACAGTGATGTTTTGGGGAGGGCCGTGCGTGCTGAAATAATATTTTCCTATCAGCCATTTGGTCATAATGAGATTCAGCCTTGAGTAACATGAGGACACCCAGAATGAGCACAGCTCTACTTGACCAGATTGGGTGTTTTTCCTGACTAAACACAAATATCCACGCTAGGAAACAGGTCGTGCTGAAGCCTCAGCACCCAACGCAGTTCTGTGTTCAAACCAACCTCTAGCAGGGTGCACATTTCACTCACCACCTCACACGGCTTTGTGAAGGTAAGCAACGGCAGTTTGCTCTGTGCCTCAACAACCAAGTTGTAACCCAAGGTCAGTGATTTGAATTAAAGCAAAATACGGCACTCTTCTCAGGAAACAAACAGCGTGGTTAACTAAATCTCAGTTAACGCATAAAGCCACAAACATTATCAGCACATCAGAAGTCAGCTTTCATCAGATCATCATCCCGTGCTTAGGAAGATGGCAGCACACTTTTATTTTTGGATAAGCATAAATACCAGTTTGAAGTAATGAGGATACGTACTAATGGCTAGCTATGAAAATAAGCTGCTGTATCTACTACTGCAGGAGAAAAACTTTGGCAAAACCCGTTTTTAAACAATAAAAAATGAATTCCATAATTACAAAAGAGAGACATTTTATAAACGTGTTCTTACACACTATATATTTTTTTAATGCCCACACTGAAAAGCATCTAAAATGCTTTGCAAGGGCTAGAATTATCATATCTTTGTGTATGCAAAGAACGGCACATTGGAAGTTCAAAACACAAAGGATCTCAAAAGTCACCATGAAGTTTCTCATTTTGTGCAATTAAAGGAACTGAAACCAAGAAAAGATAATGCGCTTTTCAACTAAATTACACGGTCTGAAAACGCTGTATTTGCAGAATGGATTTATGAAACTTCACCACTCGTAATTATGGCTCAGAATAAAGACATGTCCCATCTTCCCATCTAAGCAAACGTTTCACTCAAGTGAACCAGTCCTGCTGGGGGTCTGTGTGAGGCCAGTTACACAAAACTACACGTGTGACGAGAACCAAGGAATGAGCTCGCAACAAGAAGCGCGTAACGAGAAGCAGGTCTGGCTCCGTGGCAGTTGTATCGCACCTCGCACACCGCACAGTTCCCTTCTTGCCAAACTAAAAGCCCAAGTGGCATCACCAATGTGCACGTTTCCTCCTCAGCAGAGGCGAGGAGGGCAGCCTGGAGGAATAGAGGCCTGAATGCCCACCTGGACAGGGAAAAGCTTTGCAGAAAAGGTATACCGCAATTCCCTGCCAAGCTCAGGGTGTGCCTGGTCTCCTCCCGCCGTACACGTACAGCAGGGTACTCGGATGGAAATTGCTCTGCATCCACCTAGCTTCAGACCTGTATTTTTCAGCAGACCAGATCTCTAACTCCGCAGTTACAGATCACTTTGCTAAGATTCACTCCTACAAATGCCTCTCAGGGTCAAGTCCATGCTCTACACTAGCACCTGAGAGCAGCTGGGACGACCCTTCCTCAAGGTAGCCCCAAACCCGTGTGGGATTAGCAAACTGCCAGTGAAGGTTCTCTGCTTTGTTCTTTTTTCCCATTTATCTTCAGCTGATTAGAGCTTCTCTTTTTGGGCCCCTACTCTATTTCCATTGCCTCTTGTTTTCCTTCTTTCACGTTATTTTTCATGCTTGATTCCAGAGCCCACGATTCAGTTTGTCACTGTTCACTAAGTGACTGTCGCTTTACCACACTGTTTGTATTTTCATAACTGGATGGAGGGTGTATGTCTGTCTGCAGGACAGCTAAACCAGCATTGCCTAGGCCCAGTTCACACACTTTCCTGTCTCTCATAAAGCATTTCCTTGCAATATCACTTTGACATATGGTAACCATATGTTTATCTGCAACTTAGTTACAGCAGATTGGGAAGAAATTAAATACATAGTAGAGGCTTATTTTTAAAACCTGCGAAAAAACAGAAACTAAATGGAAATGAAACCTCAGAAAGAACAAGATGAGGTACATAATAAACAGCGAACACGGAAGCTGTAGATGGTTTTTCTTCACTCTTTTCTTGCTGGGGAAGACATGAGTCTTCTCTACATTATTTCTCTTTAAAATTGCTGAGGCTAAAGATTTCCACTAGTTTATGAAAAACTATACTCTTGACTAATGATGTGCACACATTTACAAACCAATGTTTCTAAAAGCAACAGCACCAAGGTAATTTGTTACGCCCTTGTTTCTCTAGTAAATTGACATATTGGAAACCAGAATACGCTTCTTCAGAGCAGCCGAAAAGGCTTGCAGGCTCACTCGCCCTGCCTTCAGAGACTGCGTTCCCCCACCGGACACCCTGCACTACCCCTGGGGTCCAAAATCATCTTCACCTGCCAGTGCTGCTCTCTGGACACAAAGGAGACCAGAAAACAGGAACGCTTCTGCTGCTACCGGATCAACTTCAGTGCAATCCCATCAGATACATCACCTGGAACTGCCTGCCTGGGTGTTGCAGGGCTCACAAAAGCCCATCTTGCTCCTGGAAAGAAGCCTGCCAGGCTCACTGAGCAGTGTAAGAACATACGGAGCACAAGCTTGCCTCTGCTGCTCAGGGACAGCACGTTCCCCATCGCTCACTCCTGGAGCTGATTTTCCTGACTAGCCGCTTAAAGAGAAGAGTCATACTCTGAATTAGCTCCGTCTTTCTCTTTCCCGTTTTAAATTTAAATAACCTAGTTTTTCTAGATTAAAATTTTAGAGCTTATTTGGATTTTCGTTTAACTTTTGATTTAACTATCTTAGTACTAAGGTGATTGTAGAGCCATGCTCTGCATAGCTACCTGCACAGCTCCAACTCCAGATGTACCAACTGATCTGGGTTTTGTGGAAGAGCATTAACGCTGCACTGGGCGTTCCTTTCAGTGGAAATCCACAGGAAACTGGTAGAGCTAAGGAGTTCTGTTCTTCCTCCACAAGTTTACCGACATACTAGCTTCATTAGATTGTATTTTGAAACCCCTATGATACCTTTGCTGTTAGGTATAACTAAACACCTCTTGAGGATAAACTTAATAGAAGGCACTGTGTGGAAAATCAGCAGATATGTCTAATTTAGCAAAAGAGATACTAAGCTGTCAAGGATAGTACAGAGACAAAAATATATATGAAAGGGAAAAAGATGCTGTATTACAGAACAGCATAAAGAATCAATCATTTGGAAAGAAATTATTGTACGCCAATTTGTCAATAATCTGATAGTAATCGACCACAGGAAAGGCACTTTTAGGAGCGAAATTACACTAAGTTTGCGTTTTCTCCCATTAAAACAGAAGCAATTTACTTTAAAGGTCTTTAAACATTTTTCTATCCAGAATATGCTCTAAGATTCTCTCTAAGCCTTTCTGATGGCTTAGTGAAAGGGTCCAGGATTGCATAAAGCAACTTGGATTTGAAATACCACAGAAAAGCTGATTATCAGGCACGACCCAACTTGCTTTTTTACAGTTTACATTAGCAAGCTTGTCCAGACAGCACATTTTAAATGTAATATAAATAAAAGCATCTGAATTTAGTTAATCACTTGGCTCTGAAACTGTGTCAGCTTTTTCCAAGTACCCTGATTCATTAAAAAAATAAAAATAAAGAAAAATCCTAGGACACAACGAAGAATATCTAGGTCATCTGAATAGTCTCAGCATTAGGCGTATACTTTTTTAAAAGCGTAACTAGAAAATATTTTCACACAAGGTATTCAGCTTATGTTGATCATTTCCTGTTGTGGTTATTTCATCTTGATTGTGGCTCAGGTAGGACATAGCAGTGCCCAGTTAAGGACATGTCAGTCAACCACTGTTAATCAATAAAACTCCATTAATTTCTACGATTAGAACAGCTGCTCGTTGGTGCAGTAATTGGAGCTCTTGGAGATGTTATCCCTATAAAGATCACGTACCTGCCTTAGATGAGAGAATTTTTCACTTGCCTTCATTAGCAGAACAGTCAGTTTATGTAACCAGCCAGTAATTACCATAAATACAATACATTCAAAATAGATATTGACAATTGTTACGTGGCATCAACACTTTCAGCCCTCCCCCAAGTTTTTTTTGTATTACAGACTCTGCAGAGAGAAGCTCAAAGCAAGGATGGCACACAGTAGAGGACAGAACAAAATAATTTAATAAACTTCACTTCTTATTACTTATCAACACTGACTACCAATTAATGGATTGGATGTAGGAAAGGTATTTGGACTCTTGTTCAACTAAAACTTAGAGAAATGTGTTTCTGTTAAAATCCTTGCCAAAACCCATCCTCTTTTAATGGTTCTACAAAGAACCATTTGTTGAGCGTGTCCTATTGAAATTTCTCACCTAGTAGCTTTCATTTGTCTCACTTTTAACACTTCTCAATTGCCTCAAATGTTCTGCTTATGTGAAAATAAGTATTAACGTGAAATGCTGACATGCCTGCTGCTGCCAACAGGAGAAGAAGCCAGGCCAGTTGCAAAGACCCTGAACACTTTAAATGCCCTGAATTCCTTTAATCTAGCACTCAGACAGAGAGCTCTTCAAATCTGGCTGTCAAAAGCATGACATCTCAGTTTATTAAACGCATTCTGTGTATAAATCAGAGGGACACAGGAAAGATTCTGGAAAAGACCCAAGCATCTACAAGAAGATTTGCTGTCCACAAAAATTTATAATTACTGACTGTGTAAGGGTGTAAAGTTGTCAATCCACTGATAAATAACAGGCTTGTAAAAATGTTTAACTATCCTCAAACTCTGAGTGAAATTACTTCATTAAGAAGGTAGCAAAACCCCAAATAACAAAACAGAAGGGAAAAAAAAGAGCTATCATTAGCCAGGAAAAATGTAACGCTATTCACTTTGCAACTTCACAGTATGCTTCAGACTAAGTCTCTCAGAACATGGATGATTTTGACTCAAATATTTATATACTGCCAAATACAAAAGAATTTAGGGCAGTGATGAGAATTCTTTAGTGTTTCCATCAGGAGAAAGCACATAGAGCTGCCAGGCAATAACATATTCTTATGCTCTCCTTTATTTGTTTTTTAAATGCCAAAGCAGCAGTCACCAAGAAGGCACCGTGATGTGTGTGTGTAAATATTTGTTTTATTGCTAGGTACTGTGACGATACAAAGCAGCAAGAGCAATACTAACACCAGCTGCCAGGGTTATTCTTTTTAATTTTTTATTTGCATTTAAATGGCTGGCATTGCAAAAACATTTCAAGCCACTGCTGATAATTTTTGTTATTGTATAAATCCAGCTGAAAGAAAATCAGCTAATATGACAACTTAACTTTCTCTTTGTTCGTCTTCAGTTTTCAAACAGTATAATTCTCGTGTTTGTAAAGCTCTAAGGGAATAACACAAACATTGATGCCTAGTGTACATGTAAAGCTTTCCTTTTTGCAGTTGTATACTAACAAGGAGATCAGTCCTATCTCAACAACCTGAAGCTGCAGAATAAAGCACGTTTCCAGCGTGGGTATCGGAGCACCAACCCTCTAGTCCCTGTCTGCGCTCATCCAGAATTCCTCCACAAACTCTCCCCACAGCTACCGACTCTTTTCCAAGCAAACCAACAGCAAAATGTCCCCATTTGGCTCGAGCCGCTGGTGACTCCAAACAGAGCGATCACGGATCGAGATTGCAGAATGACTTGAGGGCTGCTGCAATTCAGCACGTGCTGCCAAAGGACTAAGTTAGCAACACACGGTACACAGCAACGTGCTGCTTTGATTGAAAATGGTCTGCTCAGCACTAACCCCATCGCTTGGGCTCTTGGAAAAGTCCCTGGAGGAAGGTACAACTCCCATCAGGGGTTCTTCTCTTTTTTCTATCACACAGATTCACAGAATGCTTGGAATTGGAAGGGACCTGGAAAGATCATCTAGTCCAATCCCCCTGCCGGAGAAGGATCACCTAGACCAAGTCACACACCTCTCAGATTAGCAGCTCAGTGAAAGGGCCATGCCCTTCCCTTCAAGCTTTGACACGATGGCCTACACAGAGGAGCTGCTAATTGCACAAGCAGAGGATCGATTATTAATTTTGTTAATAAGCGCCATAGACTAACTAGGTACTCAAAATTTCAAGCTTCCACACACAGTAAGAGCAGGATTTTAAAAGATGTTACTTTATCATACCGTGCAGACATCTCCAGCATTCTAATTCAAGTAGCAATTAATGAATCTACAATTCTTTGAGGTATATTAACAGGACAAACAGCATCGAGTCCTATGAGAAGCCCTGAAAATCCAGTGTTTGATTTTCTTGTATGTACTTTGAGAAAGGGAGAGAAGCAACAACAACGAGAGGAGAAATAGGAGAAAGTATAAAAAAGTAAAAAAAGACAGGAAAAAGGACAAGTCTAAGTAAGCAAAGAGTAAGATCAAGAAGTTTGATAATAATGGAGAGATGAGTAAAAATAGTTCAATAAAAAGGAATTAAAGCAACAAACAGAAGGAAGGCTTCGCATTCCCAGTATTTAAACATAGTTATCCCAGACCTTATAAAAAGACAAGGGTGTAACACTCAAAGACAGGCTATGTTTCCAAACCCAAGCTGAGCCCCAGAGCAGAACTCTAAAGTATACACAGATAATCCAGCTGTTAGGTAGGAAAAATCTGAGAAGAAAGGCAAGCGCCACAGTGTTATTTAAAAAGTAGCTCTGAATTACTGCAATATTCATATTTTCCCCTGTAGAAAGACCTCTGGATGACTCTTCCAAAGCACACAGCAAACTAACATTTGAGGCCTCCAGCATATTCTTCGTCTTTGGCTTTTCCTATTTGTTCCCTTCTCTGTTTTGGAATAATAGCTCTTGTAGCAGCATTTACTTGCAGCTGCCCCTGCCAGTGCAAGAGTAGCACTGTCTCGACTACGTACATATTTATGCCTCTTTAAATGAATTCAGATGATAGCTCTAGAGCTCCTATAACTCCAAAATCACATTTCTAATGGATCCCGGTGCCCTATGGATTCAGAATTACTGTCTCTCCAACAATTCAAACCTTGTTAACTCGTACGGTCTTTCCTGATAATTTCCTATGAGACCAAGATGTCATAACATTCAATCGCCAAAGTACTCGTTCGGAGCGTACTGTGTAAAATCTCCCAACTCTCTGACACGATATCAGAAAATGCTTCTGATATAATCAGTTTATTCCACCTTGTGCAACACACATTGCATAATAGAAGCAAAGGCCCTGGAATACAGAAAAACTAGTGAATAAAGAACTAGGTAGGTATCAATGCTTGCTCAGAAACCCAGTACAAAATCCCACTCAAATAGTCCTCCTATCTTCCCAACTGCTTTAATGACCAGTGTAGTATGTAGGGGGGAAAAGCCTTTTCCAATGAGTCAGTCACATTGCTGAAATACTGTGTGTTTTCATTTTGTTTCACCGCTACTGTTCCTCACGCTAACTTTCTGGAAGCTAGTGGGAAACGTTCAGTCCTGGATGCAATAATCACATCTTCATTTTGCTCCCTAAATACACTTTGGTGACAACAGCTGCCATTTCTTCCCATTTGTCTATCTCAATTGCTGAAAATTCCAGGCTGGGCATGCTTGCAGGACAACCCAAACACTACCCTTACTCTAATACTCCGTAGAGCTGTGCTGCTGGGCATGAGCTTATGGTGCATTATCCCAGGGAACGCACCGGAGCACAGCTGCAGAGTAAATCAGTGTGAAAAGCACCAGCTCTTTGATGCAGGTCAATACTTACTCCACTTTTCACTCCATGTTTTTCATCCCATAAGACCATAGTACAGATGTTAGTGACAATCACTCCATTTTAAAGCCCAGAAGGTAGACAGACTGAAAAACTGTTTTACTTATTTAATTGAATTTCATGAGAAAACTAGATTTTGTCTTGGCTGAGAGTTGCTGCTCTAACCACTAGGCAGAGGCATCTCTGTTCAGTCTTCTCCTCATTGAACTATGAAGAAAAAAATAAAGAAATCTTTTTGATATTTTAGATGGTTCAGCTTTTTTCGAAAAATATCGAATACTAATCTTAGGTTAACAGGACTTTGTAGGACACAGTGGCTGAAAACATTTTTTTTTTTTCAGTTGCGTTGTAAAAAAGAAAATCCAAATCAAACAGCCCGCACCCCAACAGCTCCCAAACTCTCTGAAGCTATGGTTAAAAAAACAAGTGCAGAATCACATCCAAAGGCTGCTAAGACGATGACTTATGCTAAAATCTGGTTTGCTTTAATCAAAGCTTTTTAAACTTAATTAAAGAATAACATACTTCATTGCAAGTCTTGTTTTACGGCACAGCTTTGAGTTAGCTTTAGTGAACTTCAGCTTTTAAAATTCACTCACAAAAGGAAACAGGGCACTGAAAGCATTTCAGACACTTCAGCAGTTAAAACAACATGAGGTACCTTGCAACCAACGTGCTTGTACACAGGTTATGAACAAAGCAGTACAGAGGCAGCAAAATCCTTTCAAGTAGAAAATGAGCAACTAACAGAGGAAATAATCAAATCCCACTCAGAGCTGCTGCAGATATTGTTGAGTATACTCCAATCTGTGACTGAAATTCTAAACAAATGTCACTATAAACAAACATTACACATACATAATGTCCCCAGGTATGGGCCCTATCATCGCGAAGGGTTATTACTCCACTTTCCACATCCTAGGATTTTCTTACATGACAATTAAGAAACTACAACATTCTTCCGTACACCTTCCATTGTAACTTCTGCAGGAGTAGGACATTTACCAGTGCATCTCTCTACAGTTTCATTTCCGATCATCCATTTTTTCCACCTGTCTCAGATGTATTCATTTCAGTTGGGTTTACCGATACGCAGCCAGCCAATTAAAGCTAATATGGACATGTGAACACACTCTGCAACAAGTTAGGCATAGTCCTGATGCTGTAAACTTGATCCAGTACCATTTAAGTGTAGCTCATCCAACAGAAATATTTTCGTAAGATCAGACGATAGCAGACCTGTGTCAATGGGGACCTTTAAACACTACCCCAATGCAAGCCATTACAGGTCACCCAATCCTCCCAGCTCTGCGATGACGCTGGACTAGAGGCACAGTTCTGTATAGAGTACAGATCATTTCAAGAAAGAAGTGATATAATAAAACTGCTGAGTCATTAAAAGTTATTTAAGAGCATACAGGATGATTCAAACCAAATTCCCTTCAGCTCACTGGGAGCTGGCATCTTAGTTCTTGTTTAAGGTAAAAAGAAGTAGCTTGTTTCAGTCGGGTTCTGGCAGAACAGGTAGTTGTCTCAAGTTATTTTTGTAGGGAGGTGCAGAGCTTTAGAGTCTCCAGGGACAGGTTAAGCTATTCCCACCCTCCCTGCTTCCTCCACTCTCTCCCCACAGCCAGCTAGTGCCCCCTCCTCTCTGCCAGCAGAGCTGCTTGGGTGCTATACCATGTGCCAAACCCAAAAGCAAAATGTATGAAAAACCAGCATTTGTTCTCTCAATGTGACTAACGGCCACAACAGGCTGCCCAGGGAGGTGGCTGAGTCGCAAGTGTTTAAAGGGCGTATAGATGAGGTGCTTAGGGGTATGTCATAGGAGTGATAAAGATTAAAGCTTGGAGTGGATCATCTTATAGGTCTTTTCCAACCTAGGTGATACTGTGATACTGTGAAACCCAGCAGCAGGGTAACCGTCTGGAGACAGCACATCCTGGTCTTCAGACAGGGATACCTAACGCTGCCACTGAAGCATTCACAGGGCAGTGACTCCAACAGCTGCTGGACAGAGAGTGAGCAGGATGAGGGAACAGCTGAAGTGCTTCTCAAACCACTTGAGCACTGAAACTGGTTAAAGGCAAATACTCTTGGGGCAAAAGCTCTGCTCATCACCCATAGGAACTGCTCCCAAAAGACAAAATGCCTTTATGAGGATGGGAGCTCCGGGTATGAGCAGTGACTGACACCTCTCTGAAAGTGAGGCCTGTCTGAGCCGCCACCCAGACACGAGGAGAGTTTGGATACAGCACGAACAGAAAACTTTTGATGTTCCAGCTACTGCAATTAAACAGTATTTCAGCTCTAAAGTGGCTGCTTTTCAGCCAGATTGCCATTTTCCAGTTATTTACTAAGCAATAACCGTTGGTTTTGAAACAAAAAGCCCCATGCTGTGCAAGCATTTAGACACAGGACAGTGCAAGACCTAAGCTAGGTTTGGAGGCTCCGGAGATGGGGTGCGTTGACACAACAGTGATTACCAGCAACAAGGGAACCCCTCATGCTGTCCTCTCCTTGACTGCAACCTGCTCCTCGTTATCCTGCATCAGGAAAAGAAAACTAGCTGTTCCAGAAAGAGCTCTACTGGTTCTTCAGTCATTTGCTGAGTCCTGCAGCTAGCGAAGGAAAGGGAGCGCAAAGGGTTGACTGGAGAACAGGCAGATATTACAATAAAGAGGTAAACTGGGAAAGTCTTCCTGAGCTCTGGAAAAAACCCAAGCAGCACTAATGTTCTCCTTCAACAAGACATGTTTATACACGGCTCAGAGTCATCCAGAATAACATATCCTGCTGAAACTGATTATTGTTTTTGTTGGTTTTTAGCATTTCCCTTATCAAGGTGACACAGGGGGAACGGTGCTGGAGTTTCAGGAAATATATTTTGCACAAGTTTGGCCACAAATGCCAGTCAGATCGTGAAGCAACATAAACAATCACTTCAGGAGGTGTTTCAACTTGTACTCAAGCCTGAATTATGTGCATTGTGGAATTTAT
>WEIS01060602.1:0-11643 GCA_013389965.1 Todus mexicanus | reverse complement strand
TAAACTTGAAATTCTTCAATATTTCAGCCAATTCATGCAGACGAGTTTATCAGTGCACCTGCGTGTCAATTTATAACACTACAAAACTGTATAAACCTGAGTTCACAAGTTAGTATGTAAGTATGCAAGGCCACAAGTCATTTTTATCACTGCAAAGACTGTGAAAACAGCCACAGTGAACTGGACCAAATGTCTGTCTATGACAGTATTCTATCTTCAGTAGAAACTAAAACCAGATGTGTAGGGGAAAATGGGAACAAGGTAAACACACATGACACTTCCCCCAGCATCAAGTTATTTTCAGCTAGAGAGCACCCTTGTTTTGAATTGGGATCAGCTTGCTCTTCCAACTTACTAAATATTCCACAAGAGAACATAGGAGAGCAGTGTGTGATAAGACAGTGGAAAGGTTTTAAGCCTGTCCTATTGTGAAGACAATCCTGTAACAAATCACAGAACTAGACACCACAAAGATAAGGGAGTTTAGAAAACCTGGACTTTATGGTTAACATGTTTTGTAAGTAAAAGGTATGGTCACAGGGTAAAATAGTTAAAATATAGTTTTCAATGGCTAATATGACTGAGCACATGATCTCTAATCATCTTCATATAGAGATGGATAACTGTTACACTTATGTCTACTTTCTTATCTATGTGCCACTCCCTATATTTCTAATCATTAAGTGCTTATTCCAAGAACCCCTCCAGCAAGTTCAAACAAACAAAGCAACTGGTGAAGTGGTAGCTGTGTAGGAGTGCCTCGGGAGAGGGGTGTTGTAAATGCTGACAATAGATGGGCTCAATATATTGTCTGAGAAAGTTGTAGCTACTGGCCTCATTCATTATTATGACAACAACTGACAGCTCTCTGCAGTGTTTCATCTGTGAAATGATGAATCAGCATTGAGGACTGGCTAGCAAGAGATACTTGAAACATCCAGAGCTTTTAAAGTCTACCTTCTCTGTTATGCTTTATTTGTGCTGCATAATGGACAAGGAGAGACAGTGTATTGAATCACAGGCTTGAGCCTTGAGACCCTGACCACGGATAACTTGTCTAAACCTGCACATATCTATTCTTTTCAGGTGAATGCAATAGGAAAGCCTGTGGCAGAAGTGGGAAAGGACTTGGCCACTCAGATGTTCAAAGTTAATACACATATGCAGGAGTTACCTAGCACAGAGAGAAAGGACAGATTTCTTTGTGATTTTCTTTTGAGATAGAACTGGCCTAGACGCTGATGACCAGAAATTATTTTAAAGCTATAAATCAACCTATAAATTGTCTTCACAGAGGCAAATTAATGATGACATAAATCTAATGGTTTTGTGTAGCTCAAAGAGCAAGTGAAGTTATAGTGTCATGACAACAGCAGATATATTCAGAGAGGATGTGAAATAGACTTAAAAATTTGGCGAAGATAGGTTGAATGAAAATAATGTGTGTAGAACATGACTGAAATGCTTCCTGACAGCACCATGAGAATCAGCTTTTTCTTCTTTAGTGCTATGAAACTGATAGGAGACTTGTTAAGGCAGAGCAGCAGCAGCATCTAAAGCTATGTTTTGGTTAAGGGTCAGTGTCAGTGCTTTCATTATAAAACTTGCTCCTCCAGCGAATATAGTACTTCAATAAAAACATTCACTGTGGCCTGAAAGGTGCAGCATAACAATTTGGTCTAGGAGCACAAAGAGAGCAATGAAAGATCCCAACTGAAAGTCTGCTGAAGTCAAGGGCAAGGCTGTGGTTGTTTGCTTTCTTACCAGGACCCTATAAGCTGGGTGGCTGCAGATGGATTAACAGTGCTGAATTTCCTGGGTTAGCAGAGCATCAGCAGTGAAAGTGTAGGTTTCCCTGCAGTGACTGTCGATTGAGCATGCTAGCTTTATAAGATGGCCTTTAAAGAAACCACACTGCCAACACATGACACCAATCTTGTTCAGTTAAGAATTTCACTTTCCTCTTCCACTGAGACACGTACCTATGGCATGGGCAGGGACCAATTGCAGTTCTAGGGCATGGATCAATTAATTGCTTGGATCCATCACTCCTAACACTGCGGAATGGGTTAAGATACCAAATTTAGGACTTGACTCTGCGTGTATTTTCTTTAAAGTTAACACAAAGAGAGAGAAAATTTCAAAGGTGGTCTGTGACCTGGAAGTACATGGCTTCAAATTTATCATCTCAGTTCAGCAGATGAAGTGAGACAAGGTCACAGAGAAGTTGATAGGAAGCTTGTAATAAGCCAGTGTCCTGCTGAGATGCCTATCAAGTCCAGCTTCACCATGGTTTCTTACAAAGGAGTCCAGCTGGGATAAGTCCAGGTACCCTGTGGAGGATGTTTTCTTCAGTCTTTTGAGTTTTGAATGTCATATGTATTCAGCGTGTGATTGGCACAAGAGGTATTCACAGCTTCATGACAGTGAAAGGTCCTCCAACTAAAGAGAAGATTCCTATAGTGTAAGGTAAGGACAAATAGGGTTTCTTCAGTCAGCCAAGCCTTCCTTATGAAGTACAGACAAAGGCAGTAAAGAAGTGGTTTTTTCATCTTTAGTTTGTAGACCCCTAATGGACATGGGAGATACCATATCCATACCAATTTCAAGCCCAACAGATAACAGCTTGTGTCTCTTAATTATCTTTTCCTGATGCACTAGGTATGATTTGTGGGCCTTAAAGTGTGTGCAGATCACAGACTGAAAGTCAGCTCCTTGAAAAGGGTCTTCTAAAAGGAATGAATTATTCTTGTGTGTCATAATACCTGATTTATTTGAAAGCCTAACCAGGGTGAAGTAAATGTCAGCATTAAATGTGGACATGAGTTGGCAACGTGAATGTGCAGTCCAGAAAGCCCAAACCATATCCTGGGCTGCATCCAAAACAGTGTGGCCAGCAGGTCAAGGGACGTGATTCTGCCCCTCTGCTCTGCTCTTGTGACACCCCACCTGGAGTACTGCATCCAGCTCTGGAGCCCCCAACACAAGAAGGACATGAACATATTGGAGTGGGTCCAGAGGAAGGCCACAAAGATGATCAGAGGGATGGAACACCTCTCCTTCAAGGACAGCCTGAGAGTGCTGGGGTTGTTTATCCTGAAGAGAAGTCTCTGAGGAGACCTTATTGCAACCTTCCAGTATGTGAAGGGAGCCTGTAAGAAAGCTGGAGAGGGACTTTTCATGAGGGCTTGTAGTGATAGGATGAGGGGTAATGGCTTTAGAATGAAAGAGTATAGATTCAGATTAGAAATGGAGAAGTTCACTCTGAGTATGGTGAGGCACTAGAACAGGTTGCCCAGGGAGACTGTGGATGCCCCAACACTGGACGTGTTCAAGATCAGGTTGGATGGGACTTTGAGCAACCTGGTTTAGTGTGAGGTGTCTCTGCCCGTGGCAGGGGAGTTGGAGATAGATGATCTTTAAGGTCCCTTCCAATGCAAGCCATTCTATGACTCTAATACAGCAGGAAACCCAACAGAAATATCATAAAATATCGTAAAAAATGACTGAAGAAAGTGATCTGATAGAGAACTGTGAATCTATGCACCTTCCACTGAGGACAAAGCATCCTGGACCTGGAACTTGTCTTTTCCATCTCTAAACGAAATCACGGAACCAAACGAAAGGCCAAACCATACTATCTGTTGGAATTACTGGTCTAGTCAGTTCCTTAAAACTTGTGCATTTTCGCCTTTGGTTTCAATCAAATCAGAAGTCTAATCGTTATTTTTAAAAAAATTTTTTTGTGTGTGTTTAAACTAAAGGTATATTTTCGGTGTCCTATGGAGGTTTACAACACAATTAACAGAGATTTGGACAATCTAATTTATTGTAGAGTTAATTGTTATTGTGGCCATATAACCATTTGTTACTCTTTTCTAATATATCCTTATGAGACAAAAAGTATTGAAGGATGTTTATCATTGGCATAGCTACTTACATCCTTCCTTCTAGTCATCATACATTTAATTATATAATCCATAAAAGTGACAGCAATATGGAATAACACCTGAAGTTCTATCTTCAAAATCTTTAATTTTCAGGAATGAAGAATTTAGAAAGCTGAAAGAAGCCAGAAGGATGGCTGTTTCTGGAGCCTAAATTCATTATTTGTAGGCATGCTTTGACTTTTACTCTGAGATCCGTGATACACTCCCAATTTTCTTGGAGTCACTGGAATAGGGGAATAATCAGCACCTCTAGGAACAGTGTCTACCATAACTCGTGAACTCTTCCTCATAACAAAACTCTTAGGCACTGGTTTTTAGACTTCAGTACATGGAGGTAGGTTTTTTGCAAGAAGCCTTATAAGAAAACCTCTTGGAGAGATGCACTTTGATGTCAGAAAGTCCCTGTGTGCAACACGGGTGCACACAGCTCTGCGGCTGCAGGATGGTGGAGATACACCATGGGAGATGGGCAACCAGCAGCACAGGACCGCTGATGGGGAAAGCAGATATGCTCTAGCTCTGCGCAGCTTTCAGGCCCTCTCCCATATTCCATATTATCCCTGTGTAGCACTATGAAGTCAGTAGGATTCATGGTGGTATACTGGCTAGCCAGAAATTCACAGTTCCTTGTGAAACAGTGAGATGAAGTCCTGGAAGACCTTTTGGTGAATCTGTATCTTCTCCAGGAAATGCCAGTGCAAGGCACTTCATCTAAAATGTCCTATGAAGAATTCTATTGTGCTTACTGAAGGAGTGAGAAGAGATGTCAGCACTCTTGTTGACACCAAACATTTGAGGAAAACTGAAATAACCTCTCCACTGCAGTAACTGGCACACATACACATATAGCCTTTGAAAAGATAAAACCTGCAGGAAATACTTTAGTTTATATGCTTGTACATTTGCCGTGACAACCTTTGGAAAATCCACATACACAGGAGGTTACTTTGGTTCCTACGTATGTATATTATATGCATAGATAATATATATAATAATATGCATATATATATTCTGCATATTATAATACACAGGCAGTAGCAGAGTCAGGTAGTACATTTATGACCAAATGATATTTCACTGAAAAATGCTATTTCATGTTAAGACAAGGAAGGAAAAAAGTACCAGCATATACTGCCTCTTAAAATCATTGCAGTAAGAGTGCTAATATGAAATATAGGATATGTATTTATGTCCCTCATCTATCTCATTGAGAGCTAGCTGACATGAAAAATTTAGGAAGAGTCCTCCACCTGGGATTTTTCCAAGCTTGGACCATGTCCCAGTCAAAGACATGCATACTTGAATTGGAAAAACTAGGAATTCAATTTAAAAATAATGCATTTTAACACATTTCTGTGTTTTTATGGAGCTTCTAAGTAGTCTTTTTTCATCAGGGACCAAAATCCCCTTTCAAAACTATGTACACCACAGGATGGAATTGTTATTCAGGGGTCAGTCCTACTCCATGCTTTTATTTACTTTTGGGACATTTTTCAATTACTGTAGGCTCAAGTCCTTGGGATATGAAAATTGTAATGAAAAAAGTGGATTTTTATGAGAAATAATGACTAGTAAATCACATATTCTAGTAGGTCTGTCCAAAGTGACAGCATATAAGGATGACTGCTTCAAGAGTGAATCAAGTTTCCTTTCCATGAAATCCATCACTCCATGTACTAGGCCTCTGGAGGGCTGGCTAAGGTTTCTGGAGGGTTCAGTTTGATGCATGTCTATGCCAATTCCATCTCCATGAGTCTGGACTACAGACATCATATGACTTCAGCCCACTGACACTTGAAGATGAGGAAGACACCTCTGTAATGGCAGTATAAGGAACTGAGTGCTGCATTGTCCTCTGTCAGTGTGCTCTCTACGCATACACCTCCATTTCTCTCTCTTAGAGCAGATTGTCTTGACACAGAGTCTTACCATGTGGACTTACCTTGGCTCACAACGGCAACTACAAGGAGCTCAGCTCATTTATAACCTTCCCTAAAACAGCTGCTGTATTTTTGCCTGCTTTAAATTAAAGGCTTCTGCAGCTGCACATTTCAGGGATGCAGCAGGCTGGTCGTGTTCTCAATATTTCTTTTGATGTTAGGCAGCTCAGGATAAGATAAAATTGTGAAAAGTCCTTGGGTTATAACTTGAATTTACAATCTTGACAGCTCTGTTCAGGCACAGCGTCAAAAAGCTCTTGGTACATTTAAACAACGATAGGATGAAGTGATATTGTCTCCTAAGGGACAACAGGAAACAACTTGGCCTTTCAAAAATGTTGCATTGATGTGCTTTCCTAGGAACATCAAGTCTAAGTATGGCAATCTCCTGGTAAAATATCTCTAGGGATCTCAATTGAAAGAAAGCTATGATATGATAAAACTGCTGTGTAGAATGAAAATAAGGAAAAAGAATGGAAATCCTAAAGTTTATTCCAATTAAATAAATCTTAAATCTGCTGAAATAATTTCTCTATAGAAAAAGGGATTCTTTGTTCATTAAATAACAGTTTTAAGGGACACTTCAACAGTAATTGTTGTGTGATGTAAGTACATGATGAACTCTTGGTGTAATCTAAAACTTGACATTGTCAGATAATGCCAATAAATTTGTCATTCTTTATTTTTACAGCAGTCATTTCTATTTCATCTTGGACAAAATGAATTATCAAAATCCAGTCTTGTAAATCATGCTGCTGCATCAACAGCGAAAGGCTAAACAAGTAAAATATAGGCTGAATAAGGCAGACAGTTTACATGAAAAGAAACACAGATAAGACTGAGGTACTGAATTCTGGCTTTGCCTCAGTCTTCACTGGTGTCAGGGAGAAGGAGAACAACCAGTAAGTGGATGAAGGTTGAATCAGGGACTGCTTGCACAAAGTCAGCTCATGCAAGGCCATGGGATTCCACAGACTGCACCTCAGGTTGCTGAGAGAGTTCACTGAGGTCCGTATAAGGTCACTGTCAAGCATTTTTGAAAGGCCACAGAGACTGGGGGAAGGCTTCCAACAACTGGAGAAAGGTAAATACCACACCTGTCTTCAAAAAGAAGAGGAAAGATGATCTGAGGAACTTCAGGCCAGTCAGACTCACTTTGCTCCCTGCCAAAATCATGGCATGTGTCCTCTTGGGGCACATTCCTGGGTACATGAGGGAGAAGAAGGGAATTAGGACAGTCAGCATTGTTGACCATGTGTGAATCATGCTTTAAACAGACGGGTACCTTGTGTAACAAAATTATCAGATTTCTGGACAAGTGAAGAACAGGGGATATAGTGTATGTTGGCTTTGGCAAGATTTCCAATACTCTCCCAAAATGTCCTTGAATCCACATTAGATGTCAAAGTCTGGTTGAATCTTCTACCAGGTGGGTAACATATCTTCCTAGGTGGTTGAGCTTAGAGGTGGTGGCCACTGGTCCATATCTGTTTGGAGACTCGTTGCCTGTGGGGTCATGCAGGACCTGCTTTGGGATCTGTCCTGGTTATTCTCTCCAGTGCTGAGCTCTGTTGAAAAAGTATGGAATGGTATGGGATTCAAGAAGGCCAGGTACCAGGTCCTGCACTTGGACCACAACAACCCCATGCAGCGCTACAGGTTGAGGGACGTGTGGCTGGAGAGCTGTGTGGCAGAAAAGGACCTGGGGGTTTTAATTGATAAGCGGCTAAACATGAGTCAGCAGTGCACCCAGGAGGCCAAGAAGGCCAATGGCATCCTGGCCTGTATTAGAAATGGTGTGACCAGCAGGAGCAGGGAGGTGATTATTCCCCTGTGCTCAGCGCTGGTGAGGTCACACCTTGAGTGCTGTGCTCAGTTTTGGGCATCTCAATACAAGAGAGATATCGAGGTGCTGGAGCAGGTGCAGAGGAGGTCAACAAAGTTAGGAAAGGGCCTGGAGAATAAATCTGATGAGGAGAGATTGAGAGAGCTGGGACTGGTTAGTTTGAGGAAGAGGAGGCTGCGTGCGGGGAGACCTCATNCTGCGTGCGGGGAGACCTCATCGCTCTCTACAGCTCCCTGAAGGGACACTGCAGAGAGGTTGGTGCTGGGCTCTTCTCACGGGTGACTGGCGATAGGACAAGACGGGGAATGGTTCCAAACTACAAGGCAGGTTTAGACTGGATATTAGGAAATCCAATTTTACAGCAAGAGGAGTCAGCTACTGCAATGGGCTGCCCAGGGAGGCGGTTGAATCCCATCCCTGGGAGTGTTTAGACGAGGTGTTAGGGGATCTGCTGTAGGGATGAGTTTTGCTGAACAGGGTTAACGCTTGGCCTCGATGATCCCAAGGATCTTTTCCAACCTCAAAGATTCTATGATTCTAAAGGTGCTCTGTCATGTTCTCAGGTTAACACCACATCTGTTGGGCTCAAGTTGACTCAACTGATAACAGAAAGAGGTTCAGGGCACCTAGCAGCCCCTTGGTGCCTAATGGGAGGGGATCAATAAGATGAGGACAGAGGTGATCTCTTTACAGCAGTGCCTGGTTGATGTGAGAAACACCTTTTCCTTTCAAAAGGTAACAGGCAAGCCCTGGAGGAACCTGGGGTCTCCATCCTTGGAGGCTGCAAGCCCAGAGCGGGGCACCTGCTCAGTGTAGTGGGCCCCTCCTGGGACCTCTGTCTCTCGCTGGTGCTCTGGCAAGTGACCCTATAATTTTGTGAAACAGAGAATAAAAGACCATTGGTTTTTAAAGCGCAGTTGAAGGCTTCACATAAGCACAGCTCTGATTAAGCAGTAGATAGAATTTTCACAGTCTTTGCTTTACTAAAACATGTTATCATTTTATGCAATAAATGGGATGAATCAAACCTGTGATCAAAACGTTGTGACTTTGCAGTAGTGAAGACAAGGGCAACCTATTCTCATATCCTTGCAGCTAACTGCGATTTGCACGTCAAGTGCCATGGTCTTTCCTTAGACTCATTTACACCTCTGAAAAGCCATTGTAAAAGTGTTACTATCCTGATTACTTAGTGCTTTGAATCTACTTTGTGAGAGTGGAAATCACAGCATAGAAATTGGAGTCCAAATCTGTTCTCTGGCAACTGTGAAATTTTAGCAATTTCCAGAAAAAAATGATCTCATGGACAATTTTTTTTTTCCTTGCCTAAAACTGAGAGAAGCTCGGGTGAATAAACTTTTAAATGACTTTCTGAAAATAGCCTCTCCACTCCTTTCAGACTTTGTCAAAGGTGCCATGACCATCACCCTGATTTCTGAATCATTTCCATGGCAATATTTTCTGATTCATGTTAGTTTTGATTTTGAACTATCAGTCTTGCTATGTATGTTATTATTCAGACTTATCTAGACAGACACTTGTCTGTAGTGCAAGGTTTATCCATTTTGGTATACCTTGGAGATTTTACAGTGGTAGCTATCATATTAAAGCGCAAGTAGAGGCCAGCAGATTGATTTGCTATGGCAATAGAAAGGGATCTGATACCGATAGGCCTAACTGAAGGCTCATGCTTCACCCAGCAGGCTTCGGAAGACTGCATTGTTATTTCATTTTTTGGCTTAGAATAATGTGATAAATGACCTCTTGTCTTGCTTTGTAGTCTCTCTTTGCTCCATTTATTTGTTGCCATCATGTTCCCATGAATATTTCATCGTTATTGCTACAAAACATCGCCCAGCAGGTTACATGCGCATTAGTTTTTGAGAAAGCAGAATCTGTCAGTACTAAGCCTTTGAAGAGGTTTTCCATTTATTCATAGCAGAGGGGTGGGAAGGGTCAAAAGAAGCTTACTGACTTAATGAAAAGATGGAGGAGGAGGTAGTGAAAATAAATGGAGAGAACTGATCATTCTGCAAGCTGTTGTAGGCAATATAATACATGCATGCAGACTTTTTTTTTTTTTCTTGATTACTGTAATTGTGATACTGTTTTATGTCTTTATAAAACACTCAGAAAAGACACTGCAGATTCATTGACTTCATTGCCCATGACCAAATGGAAAAAGACTATGGAAATAACAAAAGCAGGTCATTGTGCACACAGCTTGTTCGAGCCAGCTGGAAGCATTGTGCATTGTGTGGCAGAGCAGCTCTTCTGGAGAGAATGAAATATTGCTACAATAAGGATCTTGATGAGATCTGGTCTGTGTCAGTCTAGGAGAGGTCATCTGCACACTTCTTACATTGTAGTGATTGACTGCAGGGTTTGGCCCTGAACAATTCCTAGGTATACCTTTTCCCAGCTTTTATACTCCTGAGGTGTTTCAGAGGCTGAATACTGAAGAACATTACAGAGAAAAAAATGTTCTGTGAGCTCAGTCCTATGCTTTACAAAATATTATTTATATTCATATGCACGGCTTAGTGGACTTGGCAGTGTCAGGTTAATGGTTGGACTCAATGATCTTAAAGGTCTTTTCCAGCTGAAACAATTCTAATTCTATGATTCTGTGGTTATAAACTGGCTCACAGAGAAGCAATTCTGATATAAAATGGGAAAAACGGGTAGAAAATGTGATAAGGGGTAAGAAAAAAGGAATAATTTGAGCTTTATTTGGACAGAAGAGCTGACAGGTAGCTGTAGGTCAGTGTAGTTCTTTCAAATAGGTCCTGGTTTTCAGATGTGTATATTAGTTTTGGTATTACAAGGGTCAAAGAAATGTTCTTCAACAGGAACTCCAGTTCTTGCTAAGTACAGTATTTTTTGTGTTCTTAGGTTGAATCCTAATTCTTCCCAAGCCCGGTGTCAACATCCCATTGCTTATTACTGACTGACCAGGTGGATTCTCCTTGTACAGTTCTACTGGATTACAGCCAGCCCTGTTTTTCTGTGAAATATATAGAGTATGCATCCTCTCAACTAGCAGAGTACCTGCAGGAAGACCGCTATTTGCCTTAAAGTAAAAAGGAGCACACAACCTTTCGACTCCATGTATGTAATAGAAAAGTCAAACCACGTACACAGTTGTGTGTACAGAAAACCATCTCCTGCAAGTAAGACAAGTAAGATAAAGACAACACAAAATTACTAGGCCAGCTCAAATAGAGGTTGAGTTCATAGGGAAGCTCATGACACCTTTAGAAATGCTTCATCCTCCTAATGCCATGCCAGTTTATTTCCTGAAAATATCAGTAACAGCTTAATATCCGGTACCTGATATTTTAGATGGATTAGTTGGTCTTCAGTGGGTCTGTAAAATAAAGCTTTCTAATATAGAAAAGCCTGTGGTCAAAAGACAAAGGCTTTTCCTCACAGGTTTGTTTTACACATTGACAAGAAATGTTTCTCCCTACTTCATGCTGTGGTGCAGCTGATTCCAGCTTAGGTGAGAAGTCTGTCTTTGTACCTATACATAGCTCTTCATCTTCCTGTGCCATCTTGCAAATCGAGACCAGATATATGGGGAAGAATAAATCTCAGCACAGTGGAAAGATGGTCATTGTTCCTGAAAGAACCGTTTTTCTCCTTGCACTGTCCTGTCTGTGGGGCAACAGGGTGCTGAGCCTGTCACCATGAGACAGTACAGGCTTAGCAAAAGAGAAACTGGGCTCTTACTTTGCCTGAAGATTACAGATGTGCTGTAAGGAGGATAGAATGATTAACAGCTGTACAGATGGAAAACACTGAATAACCCTTTAAAAAAAGTTGGTATAAAAAGGCTGGGATAAATCCTCCACTAGTACAAAATGGTATAACACCATTTGAAAGCAACAGACTTTCATCAAAT
>WEIS01060541.1:269-11480 GCA_013389965.1 Todus mexicanus | reverse complement strand
AGAGACTAAATAATCAATTAATAAGAAAGAGAAAAGCCCTTCGTGCATTGCCTTTTCCTGATTGTGTCAGCCCAGATCATCCTATGCTCACAGCACATAAATACTTGTGTATACTTAATGTTACTGCAGTATATTTCTGTGTCATTTTATATCTCTCTCTCTCTCTTCTGGGTTATCATTCTGTCACTGATCCTGTCAGATGAAAGGCGAAAAACAGCTATAGTGCTGAGTAATTCACATTGCTGGATTTTTCTCCCTCAGAAGTATCAACTGGATACCTATTTTATTTCACTTTATCATATAAAATGTTTCAGTTTTTCTCTTTGGAGAGTATAGAAATGATGTTTCTACCTGTGTTCCCCCCAAACATGGTACAATTCTAGGAGTTTTTTAAAAGTTACTTTCTGAAAGAAATTAAGCAGAGAAAATATTTCCCATCCCAGTCAGAGAACGTGCACAGGTAGCGTTGTGGTAGATAAATGCTATGAATTTTTGATGGCATGTTTAAATATAACTAGAAGGAACTAATTTTCATAGGCAATCCTAAAATTCTTCAGTGTGGTGGTATAAACACAGTATGTGTATTATGGGCACAAAGTTACAGCAAGAGCACTCACAGCATGGAATAAAGTTGCTTTTTGCTTCTACTTCACAGCTTGGTCATAACTGTGATGGTGTTGAACAACATAAATGGAGTAATATTAAATGCCAGGTACTCTGTTTTTCTCCATTGTAGTGTTGATGGAGAAGCTTTGGCCAAATGTGCCTTGTAGCTTTGGCTTTGTGTCCCAAGCTGTGGGAGGAGGGGGGGAAGTGCAGGGAGGTTGTATCCTGGGAGGCTGAAGTCTGGTGCTAGTGAGGAGCTGTGTGCACGTACCTGAGGTTTGCACAACCTGGTGATGAGCTCCAGGGGGAGAAAAGAAACCGAAAAGGAACAAATCATAAATAATCGAGGAATTTGTATATCCCTATTTCTGGCAGGGCTTTTTCGGCCGTGTCCCAAGGTAAGAGAAGCTGTTAGTACCAGAAAAAACACTCTCCTGCTTGATTAAGAGAAGATTTTGAATAAGGGTTTCCGTAATGTCGTCAGAGCTCCTCTCCCCTATTCCCTCAACAGAGGTTTGCTTGCCTCATGGCAAATTATTAATAAATCTTAGCAATAGCAGTAAACTAACTGGAGAAGAACTGACAGGGAGTCTGCGAGAATGACACAGATTAGTAGGGGATCCCTGCAAGGTTGATCTTCAGGCTGATCTTAACAAATATTTTCATTAATGACTTAGGTAAAAAAAAATATTAAAAAATGTGTATCTTAGTGAAATTTGCTAGCCATACAGAACTGGGAAGCCTTACAGTGCACAGAAGGAGCAGATGGAGAACTGGCTATCTTTGACCAATTGAGTAAATAAATATGGGATGAAATTGAATAGAACAAATAGCAACTTCTTTTACTTAGGGACAAATTATAGACATTTTTGCTATATAATGGGAGTTCATAAACCGCAAGTTCCACAAGAAAGAAGATCAGATGCAGTATTGGGGTGGGAGTATGTGTGGCTCATACCTTACAGGATGCTGTGATTGCAAAGGGAACTGTGTCCCAGAGTATATTGGTCAAATTGCTTCCCATAGATTTTTGGCTAGAGCTGATGTTACTGTATGTGCCCTGATGAAGAGCTGACAAAATTTTAAAATTTCTCTGTGTTTTCAGTTACTTTGGACCTTTTTTATTTTTATTTTTGTTTTTTGTTTCAACAGTGTCATGCTGGCACACTGAGTTGATAGTCACTGAGAAATATCTTGCTTCGATGTTTTAGCATTGTTTGAATTACAAAGGCAATCCCTTTAGGGTTTAGTAAAATGTAGTATCCTCTGTGGGGTACCAGGGCAAGATAATCAGCCATCATATATAATGCATTTGCCTGACCTAATGATCCTGCAGGCTGACACTTTTAATGAATATTTGCATTTACATTATTTTTTTAATATCTGTTTCTCTCCCTGCTTTTACTAGCTTACTTTCTACATACATCCTGTTACTGAGAAGGAGGAAATTAGAAGTGGCAGCTTCCAGTATTAGGAGTCCTTCCCAGGCCATGTTTCTGAGCATGCTACACTAGAATGAATCTCAGACGGTGACTCATGTAGGATCTTGCAGGTTTAATTATCTTGTCTTCCTTTTCTCTGTGACATAAAAAAATGAATCCATTTTTCTTAGCTAGTCCCGCAGGGGAAAAAAAAATTGTCAGAAAGTGGAAGCTGTCAAGAGCTTAAAATGTACATCCCATTGTGGATGTGGGCCCCAGTGATGAAGTCCTGATTCTGCTGAAAAGTCAAGTGACTTTGTGACCATTAGGAGTCACCTCTTGAGTACTCTTCGGTGTGGTTTTCATGTGCCGCAGAAGGACAGCAGCGGTCCAGTGCTTGAATTTGCAGAAAAGTCCTGCCAAGCTTTGTGTACCTCATGAGTTATGTTCCATAACTTACATCATGCAGCATGCATAGGCAGAGAATAGCATCAAGCAAGTGTTCTGTAAATTCAGACTGTGCAAGGATCGAGTATAGCTAAGAGAAATTAACTACTCCGATAACATTCAAGAATATTAAATCCCTTTGTAGATGCTCTTTTAAAAATATAGAACTATCTTCCTGGGTTTAACTTAATCCCTTTGAGGGGGAATTAAGCTAAGCAAACTGAAGCTGCTATACTTCCGAAAGATCACTTCCATGGAAGACTTAAGTGTGCTTGCCATCTTTACTTACTTGGTCTTGACTTCTGTAAATAGCTTTGCCTAGCTACAGCTTTGTTCCCTATGGATACTGAACTAGCACTCTATTATATACACTAGGCTAATGTGTCTAGACACAGTCTCAAGCTCTGTGAATTCTCACTTAAAGAGAACTTTCCCTCATTCAGAAATAATGAACCAATAAAGAAATCTAATTAGTATTTTTCTTCATTTTACTGTGAACTTTATCTTCTTCTGACTGGTTAATATCTGTGTAGGTGCATGGATCTCATGTTCTGTGTGGTGTTTATAGTAATCTTGTACATCACATGCTTATATCTTGGCTTCAGACTTGGGGTAGGCTGATGAACTGATGTGACAGATTAGTATGGATAGATTATAAATAATTTTAATATAGTCCCTTTAAAATGTTTACTCCTTTTTCCAACATATAGGCATGCAGGAACAGGGCAAAATGACTGTCATTAGAATGACTTATATGCCGTGACTCAGACACACTAGGCACTGCTACAAGAGCTGACTTAAAGACAACAGAGTAGGCAGGAGGAGGTAACCAGTCGTATTCTCCTCTGCTTCATCTTTATCCGGTAGCTGATAATTAAAATAATTTTCACTAATATCAAGGTAAGGTAAGGCAGGAGACTATTTCCCAAGCAGATGCCAAGGCAGCTCTCAGACCAGATGGTGTTGCACTGGCGTGAGCTCTCTGTCCACACCCTGGAGCTACATTTGTGGAGGATCTTCTATCATAGCTACTGGGCAGTAAACACAAGCCTCATTTAGCCTCTGAACTGGGAAGCTGGGCTGATCGCATGCACCATCTGCTGAAAGCACCTACCATGAGTCACCAATGACATTTTGAGCGAGTCATCTGTGTGCAGGATCCTGTCACGTATACATGTGTCTGTGTTTCTTAAGAGTGCTGCCAACAGTCTTTAAACATGGACATTTTGTGGAAAAGCCTTAGAAATGGTGATGCTTTATCCTAATTTTGGAATCTGTATTTCTGATTTCAGAATCTGAAATAGTGTTACAACCTGATGTGACTACAGCATGAGTTGTACGGAGTACATGTGATAGCTGTCCTCCTACAAAGGGAGGACACCATTCACATTTTCAAAGGAGTTGGCTTTCAGGAGTCTACAGTACATTGTAGCTAAGGCCAGAGACCTTATGTTCAAAGAGGTGGTGCCAGGATCCCTGAAGTTGTCCAGGGCTCTGCTGCAGGACAGCACAGCCTCACTAGCCAGCCCCCCACCTTGGCTGAAACATGTCAATTAAAGGAGATTTTCTTTCAATGCCGTTGCACAAGTCAAAGTGCCATTTTGACTTTTCTATTTACAAATAGAAACCACCTCTAACAAGTAATTTTCTGCTATACAGGTCAGTGAGAGGCTGTGCATTTTCTTCTCCCATTGCTCTTTCTTATGCATTCTTAGTTATCACTGGGTCAAAACTTGTGCAAGCATCAGTAATTTGTAAAAAGATCTAAGTGATTGCTAAGCAAGCAGTTTTAAAACTAGTGACCTCACAATGGGTAGCTCTTCAAAAAGCTAATTGTTATTTGGCACTTCGCAGAATGGTGGTGTGATCATGAGCTGGCCTTTTGAGAACTTTCTGCTGCAAGGAAAGAGGGAGCTGTGTTACTAGGATCTGAACTAGATGAGCAATCTCTTTTCCTTTGGATTAATGAGTGTTAAGAGAGGAATATGAAGCTGCTGGAAAAAGGAAGTTATTAATTTTAGGGTCAGTGCCTGAGTGTAGCATGAATTTTAATGGCCAGCACCTCTCCTAATTGCAGAAAATTGCTTACTTGAAGATCTGATGTCGGGTGCTATATGAAAGCGGATGAATGTGCATCCTTAATTTTCCTCCCCTGGGAAAGTCATAGTGTTTCTGAAGTGAATAACATTGTCAGTGTATGGTCAGCGAAGCAGATGCCTGCTTGACTGAGACTGCGGAGAGAAGAGAACCACTGCCATCGCTGGCTGGCGTGGCTGTTCTTTTGCTTTACTAATTTCCCACTTCATTGTGAATGTCAGTTAATGTGTTTTTCATCCTTTTTTGTGTTTACTCAGCAGCTGGTGCCTCTCTGGAAAGGGACAAACTATCTTAAAGGTTAGAAATGGGGACAGATTTTGCTTGCATTGCTATAATATCTCTACCTTCTAATTTTTTAGTATCTTTGTCATGCTAGCTACCCAGACAGACTGCAGAGAAATTCAAACTGACATGGACAAAAAGAGTTGCATGTTGATTGGCAAGAAACTGTGGCAATTCACAGGGTTTAAGCAACTTCAGTATCAAGGTGAAGATTAAGTCATAAACTGACCGTTATCGTAATGATTAATTTGTTTTAATTGACCTTGGGGTCATTCTGATTTTATTTTTTTGGTAGGATGCTATTACATTTTTAGCTCCTCAAGTAACAGACTACTTATGAAACATTTCTACATTCTGTATTGCTCTTGAAAGTCACAGGTAAGGCTGAGAGGTTTCGTGGAGCAAGGAGAACTTACTGAAACAGACAACTGCGTGCCACGGGCATTGGCAGAAAATTTGCCTTGTGTCGTGCTAACCACACCATGAACAGTGGCTGTGTGCCTTGCAAAGCCAAAAACATTGCATTCAGCTCTGCTGTAGGATTAGACTGCCTTTGGGTATCGTGTGAGTGTGCACGCGTGTGTGTTGCAGGCCTGTATCACAGGCACAGTCACCGGGTTGACCTAGTCTCATGGGAGATGATATTTAGCCTTTTTTTCTCACAGACTCTACTGGCAAGGTTCAGTTTTAGAGCAGAAGGGGGTAAATGTGCTGCTTGTGCTGCTGACTGGCATATGTTAGAAGAATGGTCTTATTTCTTCTTCATTTTAACACTAAACCGTTCCCCAGTAGCTGAACCAAGGTTTGATTTGCTGAGATGGGCACTTTTTGGCTGCTTTGGAAGGAACAGAGAGTGGCTTTAATAGCTACAGGAAACCAATAGCTCTTCACAAAACACCCTTGATGCTCTGGACTGAACTGCTATTCATAATAGTGTTAAGTCTTCATTTTCATGTGGGACCAATAGAGAAGAGGGACAATGCCAGCCCTTCAGTGAGTATTTCCAAGAGCAGAGTAAAACAAGATAGGTTTGATGATTTATGTTTACACTTGGCGATCTTAGATCTCCCATATACTGTGATTCTTTCTATAGTGTGGTGTATTTTGTTACAGCACCTGCTATAAACGAGCTTTAATACATGTCAAAACCAACAGGATTTCAGCCTCAGTGCTATAGGGAGGCAGGTACACTAAACTTTTTGTCCAAAATTACATGTGCTCTGAAGAAAACATTGACCTGTAGAGTCCTTTCTGTTGTCTTGACTTTCAGTACAGAGCCAGACTTAGTAGCTTTCAGTGCTTCTTACTTCACAGGTTTTGTGAACTGTCAAAAATGAGTCTCCCGAAAGTCCATTATACAGTTTGCACCCACCTCACCATGTGCCACATGTTACTGGCATGTTTTATTCCCCTGAGACACTGTTAGGGAGTGATAAGCAATCACTCTTCCCAGAGTCATCCAGTGCTAGTGTCATCTGGTTTCACTGCATCACCTCTTATTTCCTTGCTGAGATTATAACCATCCTCAGAACTTCATTCAGGAGTATCCTGGCAGCAGAATTTCTTACACTGAGGAGTTCTCTTCAGAAAAACCCAATGTACCACTAGTGCGTCAAGTACTTGAAAAAAAACATTTTCATTTAAACCTCTTAAATTGTATTAACTGGTTTGAGGTGCCTAAATGAACATGTGTAAAAAATATCCTGCAGATATTAGCATATAGAGAAAAAAAAAAGTTTTATAATGGTAAGAATCAGTCCCTGAGATTGGGAAGATCAGTTACATTTCTGTCTCTACCAGAATTGGTGTGAACTTCAGTAGATGAATTGAATTCATTTGATTTAATAGAATAGAATTTATATGGAAAAAACCCCCAAAAGTTCTGGTTTTTCTAGGCAAGAATTTAGAGCTGTTTTTTGTATATTTTCCTTTTCCAGATCTGTATGCATAAAAATTTGTTCATGTATTTATTATGGAAAAAATAATTTGGAGGTCCTATCATGTGGCATTTATTTGATTCTCATTTGGAAGATGAAAACACAGTCTTGAGCCACAGACTTGGACTCTTAGTATGAAAAAATGTTCCTCTTGGTTACAAAGACCTGGTTTTGCAAACTTACGAAGGCTGAGATTCTATTTCTGGTACATACTAACTAAATTTTCCGAGAACAAACCAATTTGTCTAATTACTCAAAATTCCTTTCACAGCTAGAACGCTGTACAATTCCCTGCTGATAGTCTTTTCAGTATTATTCCAAAATTCATGTACTTACTGCAGTTACATCTTTTACAGGAATATTACTGCAAGAGTTCTGTTTAGAGAACATTTTATTACTCAAAATTTTAGCTCATCCGTATAGTTTGATTGTTAGTTTTGTTATTAGCTTACTGGAGTCTCTCTTTGTTTACTTTATTCATATATTCTGGAAATACCTGCAAGCCTTAAGCAGTGCTGTTATTCATTAGTGGGGGATATCCTGCAGACTGAAAGAAAGAAAATCTCAGATGGAGAGCTTAAAGTAATCAAGATACCAGAAGTAAGTAGATGTAAAAAAGGAAGAATAAAATAGAGAAAAGGAGCTGAAGTTTCAGAAAAAAAAGAAGCAAATTGTAGTCTGTCTAAAATCTCATGTAACTTAGGATGTTGGTGGCTAAAAGGAATGTGAGTGCAAAGCAGCGACTCAAGCTGCCTCCTTTTCATTTGTACTCCAAGTGCCAAATACTTGATGGTCCTGAGAAATACTGGTCCAAGGGTGATGGGTAATACATCTCCTGCCATATACCCTGTGGTAGCCCAGTGTCGAGCATCAGCTTCAGAGCTTCTCATGGGCAGAAGCCAAATGAACATCAGCACAACCTGTCGAACATTACCTGCATTGCACCAGTAGTGTTTTCCTGCAGTCATCTTAGTAGAGAGATGCCCACGATGGGTAGCATAATAGTCACTCTGCAGGTCAGTTTGGTGAAGGTGTTCTGTGTCTGTACTGGGTACACAGACAAAAGGTGCTGGGGTGGACAGGCAGTTGAGGTGGTGGCTGTCATTGTAGCAAGTGGAAGGAAGAAGTGGTATGGAGAAGACAGGAAGTAATGAAATGGAAAGAAGTTGGGAAAAAAAAGTTTAACATTTTTAATGGAGGATGTGCCACAGGGATTCTCTTCACAGAGTGAAGCAGCAAGACTGCCAAATAGAGTCAGACTCATGGTCTGTCGGATCAGGTTTGCATTTCCCTGCAGCCCTGCAGTTGCTGGTCATGTCAGCTGCGAGCTGCCCCTAGGTGCACTGCACTGAGTACTTTGGGGTTCAACAGCAGCACATCATTCATGAATGCTCCAGAGGACCTCTTGAGGAGGGATATCAATTTCCAGTGACCAGGTTGCGCAGCTGCTGTCTGGCAAGCAGGCTTCTATACTCTTTTAAGGAGAGCATCTCAAAACAGAGGCACCCATATTTTGTAGTTGCTTTCAAAAATACTTTGCATGCCTTACAGGAAACAGAGCAGAATTTCCTGATCAAAACACAAACCTACCAACGTATTGTATGTATTTTCTTGCCTGTTGATGGATCTTGATTTTTTTTCATATTTGAAAAATAAAATCCAAGAGCATTCAATGTCAGATGTCTCAAACGACTGTTCAATACATCATGCAAGTGACTGCCAGCTTCTGAAAGAACAGTAACTCTAATGCCTTTCCCTTCTTATGCACTAAATGGACATAAATATTCACTTGGCTGGGTATATAAGGCTAGGTAGATTATTTATACATTTGCTGGTAAGGAATAAAAATAGTAAAGTGTTGCTACTCAAAGAAAAATCAGCCCCAAGGCACTGAAAATCTTAGCAGTCTTTTGACCAACAGTGGTGCAGTAATATGGCATAGCTGAATTTGGCAAGGCAGGTAAGTTCCTCTGCAGGGTAGAGTGGCAATGAGAATTTAGCGGATGTTTGAATTGTTTTTCTAATTTTGCATAAAAATATTGACATTGTGCAATACTGAATACATTCAGTGCATGTGCAGTAAGGCTTACTGAGCTATGGGTGTGAGTTCTGTGATACCCAGGGGAGGATTTTTTGAGTAATATCTGCTGGATTTGCTTTGCAAGGTGTATATTTTATTTGCACAAGAGAAGAGACAATTAATTTTCATTCTGTTCCTTTACTGCTTCTTTATACTTAAAGTTTCCATCAGTTTTGGAGCACTAGTGAGCACTTCTGATTTGGTATCTTTATTATTATTATTATTATTATTTCATAAGCATACCTTTCTCCTCAGAAGTAGGAAGTTGCCTTATCCTCAGAGCAGAGTTCATCTTGTCTATGTAGCCATATGTAGACCAAGTGTTTAGTCCAAGCCCACTATTTCCAACTCTTTTCCTAGTCAGTGAAGAAAGGTGAACGCTTCTGGAGTCATTTGTCTCTGAAATCTGTTTCAGAATGCCAGAGATTTCACACTGAAATATCTTTGGTGTAGAGAGTCAAAATGATGATGTTTGTCTAGGTACCAAACCATGGCTAAAAGGAGATGGGATGGACACAGTCAATTCTTGGTAGGCTGTCAGTGGATTTATGAAAATATATTTATGAAAAAGCAGTATTTGACAGGTTGGAGTGTGATACTGTGGGATGTCCTGTGGATTTTGAGTCTCAATTTCCAATTTCAGGGAGGAGAACATTGCTATTACCAGGGAGAAATTCGAGGAAATCCTGTATCATTTGTTGCCTTGTCAACATGCCATGGATTACAGTAAGTCTGCTGTTTTGTTTTACTGATCTTTGCTTATTAGTCTTTTAAGGAAAATAAAGCTGTTTGTAGTGAAGTAAGTGCTGTTCCTTTTCCTATTAGTTTGTCATCAATAATAAGTACTCAATCTTTAGAATAAAGGGGGTTAATTTGAACCTTGCAAAAGCCTTGTTTGTTTGTCTTCAGAATTCCCTGACAAGTATACCAGTTTCTCTCTTTTTTTTTTTTAAACTGAGGATACATGACAATGACCAATTATTGTTTAAATATAATTTATTATAGAGATAGAATAGTAAAGTTATTCTACAAGAATAAAAAAGACTGCCAGTATTGACATGAACATGTGGAAATTGTGTTTTCTTCTTGTTGCTACAATGACATATTTTGTCTTTTTTTTCTTGTCTTTACAAAGGAAAGTGTCATTTTAGAGTTTCTCTTGTCCTATCCATTTTCTTCACAGAATTGCTGGCCTTAAGCTGCATGCATGGAGTAATACCTTTGAGATTGTAAAACCTTGAAGGATATAAAATTGTGCAGTAATACTTCTTTTGAAGAACATAATTTTTGTGATAATATAATTAAAGCATTTGTTTTCTGAAGAGTGCATAGAGATATGTGTTGATTGTACAGCTTTTGGAGCTGTTTGCTTTTGGTACTATTGAAAGATGTTAGGTTTTTAGAGCAACCAAGTAACTTCAGTGTCTGTTGAATCTAGGAATTATGGGATCTAGGTGCTTTTGATACTGAGAATAGCTGGAAAAGTCATGGCAGCAAGTCGGCCTGTGTGGAGATTACCTGAGCTTTGCATTTTTCTGAGGAAATGGTGCTTAGCTGATGGAAATTGTCCTCAGTTTATTGTCCATCTCCAACTATTCTGTAGTTTTGCTGTATAAGTACAGCTGTATAAGTACATATATTTAAGTTGTGTCTTTCTTTTATATTTGTATATTCTTTGTTAGGAAGAGGGAGGATGCATGCAGAAGTCTTGTCGTTGTTGCACTTGTCTGATTTACAGCTGTGTTTTATCTCTTTTATGACCAAGATTGAGCAGCTCAAGAAACCTGAGCCCAGTTTCAGTATGGATAGTGAGCCTAAAAATAGTAGCATCCTAATGCATCCTGAGCCACTGCATGGCTTCCATTAGCAGGGGTCCATTAGGTCTTGGCCCTTGCGAACTCCTAGGATAAAAAGCAGAAAGGAAGGAGAGCGAGGAGATGTCCTTTCCCGCCTTCCTTTTATGAGTTTGTTCTTAAGACTGACCCTCCTGCTGCTCTGTATTGTTAAATTGCCTGATACTCAAATTGGTCCCTTCTAACACAGTTATGCGATGAAAGGTGCATTTTTCCCCCTATATAATTCAGCTCTCCCTCGAGAGGTGTCTTGTTTTTTATTATTCTTTTTTTCTTGATACAATGAAGTTTCAGCAGTTATCCTTCACACAAGATGCAGTGTGAAGCTTCCTATAGCAGGCTGGTAATTCCAACATCCAGTGGGAGAAAGTAATGTTTTTCCTGAGCTGTATTATACTCACATTCTCTGGCACTGCATTTCCATCAGTACAACTAGCTCCTCAACAGTCGATTTTATATGCTAAGTAGTTAATAGAAACACTGTCAAC
>WEIS01060531.1:11000-23299 GCA_013389965.1 Todus mexicanus | reverse complement strand
TGCAGAACTGAAAGAAAGGAGACAAGCATTCTCAGTAAAATTCGGAGTAACAGGAGGCTGCACTGAACTAAACCTTACTTTAACAGTAGAATTCACATTCTACTCAGACACTTTCTTGCCTCTAAATATCAGATGACTGTCACTTCCCAACGGCACAGAATATCAAGTCAGTTCCTAAACACCTTCAGGTAGTGCACAGGAAACACCACGTTTAATTCACATTGGTAAGTCGGCACATCTCATCCAAACTTGCCTAAAACACCTCAGAACTGGCAGCTTGCGCTACGTGCCGCTGCCTGGACAGTCAGAGTCGCGCCATAGAAATCAGCATAGATCCAAGTTATTTTTGAGGATCAGGTACTCGTGTTATTTCTATTTAGTCCTACAGAATTTCTGAAGCGTTTGAAACAGTTGCGCGCATCGCCTCCTCCTTGTGCAAAACACAAAGTGAGAACTCTGCATCAAGGATCTGAAATACAAGCCCCAGTGCTATAACAGAAGTAGAAAACACCCATGTGTTCTCTCCCCCTTCCCGGGGAACAGCTGGGTTATAATCGTGACCCCGAGCAGATTTTGCACTCAATCCCCGTGACATCTGCTGAGGAAACAACACGAATCTCTATCAGCACACAGTAAACACGCTGGCAAGGTTGCAGTGGAAGGCAGGGAAATGGAACGTCGCTTCTCACACAAAGTAGAAAATGAGGGCTTGTCACATCCCTGGGTAAACACCAGCAGAAGAGGGGAGCCAAGCTGCCGCTTTACCTTTTCCCCCACCACAGAGTTACAAGGATACAGATTAAGGACAAAACTGTGGCTTTACAGAGCTTTGTGGCTACCAAGAGAGAGTCGCCTTCTAGCAATGGGTCCCTTGGCTCCAAAACCTACCCCAGCTGCAGAGCACTGCAGCCTTTCCTCCACCCCGGTCACACACACGGCTGGAGATGAAGGCAATGCAGCAGAGCACGTCTGAGACTTGAACGCTTAAGTCTTGTGCAGGAGGCAAGAGTGAAGAAAGGTATGACTTCAGTTCCTTTCTAAAGAGACATGCAACCTTCCACCCACTCTTCCTTGGGCTTCTACAGTGAGAAGTCATTCCTGATAGGCATCCAAGCGTGCAGAGTCAGATCAATTCCTCTTCAAAAGGGAGAGCTGCTTTTTATCCCAATGAACATGGATACTACAGGCTTCACTTAGAGGATCTGATTTTAAAATTACTGTGATCAGGCCTCAATGGAACCACTCTGATGTGTGGCTAAAGTGTTCCCTAACTGTAAGATAATTCAACTACAGGCAAACCAAATAAATGGCTTAAAAATAAGCAAAGCTTTAGGAACCTGGACATAGGTGATGAGTGCCAAATTCAGAGCTCACAAGTCTCCTCTGGAATGTTATTTGTCCATGTCCTTCCCTCCTCCTCCACAATCCCAGATAAACATACTAAGAAAACTTTGAAATTTGGACTTCCTTGCTAACTGATGCAAGAGATAACCCTTATGCTTTCAGCAGTTACACATTTACAGCCTGAATTCACAACAAAGAATGTTGATTATGCTGTCCGGTAGAAAACAGAAACACTAAGAAAGTTGGAGTTTGTAGTTTACAAGAAACTGCTCAAAAAAATAGAAACTTTTTTTTTTTAAGCTATGTAAAGAAAGGTTATTCTTAGAACCACAAGTATTCTTTACATTGTAGTGATTTAGTAAGCACACTGAAATACTCTTGAAGTAAACCCTGGCTTTCAGCCAGGCACTTTCAATTGCTGTTTTCACGAGCTCACATGGTCTAACTGCAGGGCTGCAGGCTCAGGGCATCCCACCGCCTGTTTCAAAACAGAGGTGGAGAACAAGCGTAGGATCTGCCAGACACCTCCCCTGCCTGCCACAGCCTGGCCGAGAGCCCAGCCACCGCTGCCACCCCTACCTCCAGCACTGCAACAGAGGATTGCCAAACGAGCACACACGGAGACAGCAAAGAAATGCCCATATCACCTGAAGGGGCAAAACAGTGCAGAGAAAGAAATTAAATTTGAATTTTAAAATGACTCTTCCTTTCTGTCTGCATAGACAGACAAGCAATAAAGTCAGCGAGACATTCAGAAGGCACCAATTGTTTTTTATCTGCCACAGAGTTTGCCCTCGAGTCTGAAGTTCCGAACTCCAGGCACTGAAGAGGGACACATCAAATGCAGCAGAGTTGTGTGAAATATTTATGTTAAAATACAAGAAGTCCAGCAGTTTTTAAATCAAGAAATCCTAAGAAGACTTTCCTCCTCATCTCCAGGTGAGATGGTACCTTTCCTACCTCCGCGGCCTGGGTGTTTTCCTCTGCTTTGCAAACTGCAGTTGATCAATACAAGTGTTCATCTCTTCGATCTCAAGTAATCATCTTTCTCTGATGGCTTTGTCTCAGATCCCAGTCAGGGTAAGGCTGGGATTCATCAGGGATTCTGTTAACTCTCCTGGTGGAAAAGGCTGGTGCCTCAGTTCGTGTTTGCCTTCTGTATTCCCATGTTAAAAACAAAACACACACACCCCCCCCTCCCCTCCCATTGTTATTTGGTTAACGTCACGAAGGGTGAAGCAAGCCTCAGACGTCTGAGAGACATCGACTGACTCAGAATGTGAGAAGGAAAAGAAAATAATTTCATGACAGGCTTCATTTTTGCTGGTACCCGCCATCTGCACAAAAGGCTTTTTCAGTTGGCCTCCGCTCTCCCTGAGAGCGTCAGCTGTGGTGGCATTTTTAGCTGTGACATTTTCCCCACTCAGAACATGTTCTCAGTCCAGTATGCTCGGGGTACCATCTGCCGCACAATAGTCACACCCTGCCAAGACGCCTGGCCGCAGCCCGCTTTATTCCGTGGACGAGCCCTAATTGCTCAGCCTGGTGCAACACGAGGCACCATGCAGTGCAGCAGCCAGTCCCAAGCGCTCCTGCTGCAGCTTCTCAGGCTGCAACACTCCAGCACAGTTGCAGAGGCAGCTGCGACCGCCAGTTAGTTATGACACAGGAGAGTCGTGCTTCAATTCAGCTTGTGTGGAGAGAAAGAGGGAGCCACAATTCTGCAGGCCTCCGGATGCCTTCAGTTCCCAGCTTCGCGCTAGGAACATGGCAGGAAGAAGAGGCAGTGAGGCTGGGAGCTCAGCGAAGCACTGCCAGTGCTGGGTACACCTTGCCCAAATGATTCTGCTGCCCTGCCTGCTGCTAGCGAGGCCTGGAGGGGCGAGGTTATGCGGGGGTCTCTGGCTGTGTGTTGCATGCAGCCTCCGCTGCTGCCTCAGCATTTACCAAAGAGATGCCAAGGCTGGGCACGATCCTGACCTAAACAGGGAAACTCCCTGGTCCCCTGGCTCAGTGACAGCCCAGCAGCCTCTGTTACCCAGAAAGGGAAGGCTTGCCCTGCCCCACTCACTGCTGTCCTGGGAAGCGGGGAATAGCAACTCTCAGTCTGCTCCAGTTCTGCCTATCATGAAGCTGCTGGGAAGGAACCATCAAGTACAGCCTCTGTGCTCTGCCTGCTGACAGGCTTCTCTCCAAGAAGCCTCTCCAGGGAGCTCCTTATTTCGGGGTTGGCAGATCCCACTCACTAGTGCCAAGAGCGAGGACAAGCCAGGCCTACATAAAGAGACATGAAAGCATAAGAAAGGCTGGGAGAGGAGCTGTGTTTTCACAAATCGCTTTCTGCACTGATAGATAATTAGCATCTACCGTAACTCTAATATTTAATATCCAAAGAATTACTGTTGCATAAAATGCAGTGGAGGCAATTTTACATGTAGCTCATTAGCACTGCCTGCTAACAGATTATACTGAACACGCAACATTTCAAGCGAGATATAAAGCCAGCAAGATGTAAATGTCATTTCATTCTATTCCTCCTCTTTTCCTTGAAAGGAGAAGGCCTTGTTGAAGACAAAATTGGCATTGCTGAAGTAGTAGAAGCTGTCAAGTGGCAAACTAAACTCCAGCCAACTTGAGGCGGTAATTAATGAGACACAGCCCCTCTGGTAACGTGCATCTCATGCAGCTCGGCTCCAACGGCCGCTCAGCTGGAGAGCAGCTCATCTATAAAACAAGAAAAGGGGGAAGAAAATGGGAGCGTTTCATCTAAACAGAAATCTAGTATTTTTGAGGAGTTAAATATAGTGCATTACAGCACTGCATTTTGAGATCTGTGTCTTAAGGCACTGCAGTTTCTATGGTAACAGCTTAAAGGGACTCAAACTAAACAGAAACATCCCGCAAGTCATCAACACGACGCTCTTGCCTCGCGGGTAGAGGCAGTAAGGATCCCAGACGCTGTTATCAGTAACAGCATTTCACCTTATTCTCCCTCATGCTGTGCCAAGGACGTTCCCTGTAAATAACAGGTATCCCTAAGGCGAAGCCAGATTTTCATAAAAAAAAACCCAACAAAACCCTTTCGTTTTCTTTCTTCAAGTTCCTCGACCTATTTAAGTGGACAAAAAGATGACTTAAGCACATGTAAGATAGACTCTAGCTATCTTGTCTGTAGTTCATCACCACCAGCAGCTCCTCCAGTGGTAACTGCGTGAAAGATTTAGACATCCAGTGGTTGGGGTAAGAGGAAAGCAGCACTGGTTAGCAGCTAGTGCCACCTTGTGAACAAAATCCCCAATACCTTCCCACACCCTTTTCAGCCAAACCGTGCCTAGGCAGCAGGGGAGAGGGAAAAACCCCGAGTTTTGCACAAATAAGTAACTTCATAAGAGCTCCAACGGCATAAACCATGAGACTAAGCCTCCAGCCAGGTCAGACAAGAGCTTTACAAGGTAGAGATGGACTAGACAGAAGAAAGTTATTTTGCAGTACAGCTGGTGGTAAGAGAAGCTGTTCCTTCTTCAGTGCATGGCAAACAGTATCTAGTGTTACTCAATCCTCATAAGCAATAAAAACTTAGTAAAGTAAGGATATATGATGTTGAAGGCTACACGAAATGTCAAATCAAGCCGCAAACTTGCCTGCTCTCTGACTTCTCCTTCCAGCTACCCCCAGTTATTCCCATTCTAGGCTCTCTGGAGGCATCAGAAACCTGAGTTGTAGTTGACGTGACACATCTAACTTAAACAAGGCTTGGACAGCACAGACACCTCAGAGTGGGAACTCTGCAAACGCACAGAAGTGACAGTGAAGTTTAAAGCTCCTAACAAGTCCAGGGAGCAAAACAAACCTGGATTTCTCTTTCCAGTCAGGCAGCTGCCTTTCCAAGTCTTTCACCTCACATGTCTGCAAGCGTGCACTAGTTACACCCGTGTGTTTGGCAAACAGCTTCACAAGAAATGAATTCCCAAGGACGAGACCTCAGCGTTGCTGGAAAAGGGAGTAAGTGTTCCCAAACAGAATCTTTTCAGCGAGGTACCCCAAATCACCAGTCATTTGGAAAGAATCACGTAGTCTTTTTCTTGTCCCCTTGTTGTGGCAAACACAATGAACAGCGCACATCAGCCTGGGCAGCAGAAATGAAAACGTTGTCTGATGGAGCACCTTACCCGGCTAACAGCTTTTCTCCTCGGAAGCGATGCCTGGGTGCGCCTTCCCGCAGTGTGGCTCGCCATCTGCCTCTGTCCTGACAAACGAACTCGCGTTACCAACACAGAGCGCAATCACACTCACATCCTGAACCTACCGCACCCCAGGGAGAGATGTTTTTGCAGGATGTGTAACTAGTAAATGTTTGCTGCCAGGTGTCTGAGACGGCTCATGATCTTCCCTAATAACAACCAGCATGGCCAGCAAGAAACTAATGAGAGCTACACTATGGGAGGTGAAAGTCTATGAAAAAAACTCACCTGTTTTCACTAACTGTATCTTAACATGATCTTTCCAACATAAAGCTCTGCTTCCCAGACAGCCTCCTGTGTATTACTAACATTGCGCACAGTAAGGCATTGTCCTTCAGCCTGCAACGCTGCTCTAGTGCTGGAAGCTGCAGGCTTTGCTCCCCAACATTTCACCTTTGACATGAGCAACTCATTTAATTGTGTGTCATCCCTGGCCTGTGAAACGCAGAAAACATTTCCTCCCCCCTGCCCACAAATGTTAAACATAATCTTACCTTTTCTTCCTTCACACACTGACTCTCAACACTGATATCCTCTCCAATATATATATATATATATATATCTTTCAAATAACTCTTCCAGTAAAACACTTCCTAACTGGCAATTTGTACCTCAATATAGTCAAGAGGTATAAACTGTACAAAAGAAAAAAAAAGATCAGTCATGACTGTAACTGGCCATCCAGATCCCAGCAAAGAGCCCAAATAAAGCCTTACGAGCATTTATCTCTCCAAGAACCAAACACTCCGGCCTGTAAGGTGTTTGGTGTAACCGGGCTCAAACCCCACTAAAAATCAACAGAGAACTGTTTTACCACAGACGAACATTTGCTGAGGGAAGCCACAAAACAATGGCTGCTCACATTAGAATAGTGCTGTCATTATGCCCCTTTTAAATGGATTTTTCATTTCCTATAAATGTTACTAGATGTTTATTACTCGTATGGCAAAGGGTGCGAATGGGCTGCGCAGCACGGGTCAGCACCGCGTAAATCCCCAGCATGACAGCCTCCATAAAAAAGGAGATGTCATGTAATAACCGCCATCAAAGAGTCCTTAGGAGAACTCTGTGGTTTAATCGCTTTTTCCTCTGGGGACAAAGTTCGATGACACAATAAATCCAGCTTGGGGGCCTCACAGCATCAGACCAAAGCAAACTGCGGTGCTCTGACGCAAAGCAATGATGTGCTGCAGATTTATTTATAAACATATAAACCAAAAAAGACCTCTGGCAGCTTCAGTTTGTTCAGAAATTTCTGAATGGTTAACTTTGCAACAGTGGGCCTTATGCTGACTGCGATGGACGTAAAAGTGAGGACTCCTGACACAGTGATTGCAGTTCCAAATGGGAAACTGACTTGCAAAACCTCGACTGCTTCTGCTCATCAACCAAATAATGGTTGAAATAAGTTAGGGATAAAGAGAACCTGGTCCTCTAACAACTTCCTTCAAGCATGAAATCGTATTTCAGAATACAAACATCTGTTTAGCTATCTAAATGCTGAGCACATTAACGAGATACCATTATTAAAACGAAGCACCTTGCATTATACCACTAACTGTTCCATTCCTGTACCTGAGAAATCAGAAGTCCCACGAGTAACTGATGCTGTAACTTTCAGGCCACAAAACCCATCAGTGATAGGAAACACAGAATACTTATTGAAAAAATAGTTTAATAAAAATTGAAATAATAATTATCATAATAACTAAGGGAATATGGTGCTTATCAACCATATTTAGTCTGCTTTACCTGATCCTCCAACAATGCTGCACAGGATTTACTCAAGAAGCAGGAATACACATTCTCAGCAGGTTGCCTGCATCACTAAACCATCACGAATTCAAATTAGAAACAGTGTTTGTATTTCGTATCTGAGGCCAAAACCCAACAAGAGGTGCTCGATGCAGTAACTCCTGGTTCAGCAGAAAGATGAGCAGACACAAGGAACAACTATGTGCTGGCTTCCCTTTCAAACAAGTGATGCTGTTGGCAATCAGCAAGAACTTGTGTCTTACTGAAAGGCTTTCGAAATTTGCTTTGAAGAAAAACTCTGGGAACGCGCAAGTCTTCTTTCCTGTTCACAGTTTCTCGCTGCACATATTCATTGACCACTTGCTCGTAGCCCTCAGCATTGAAAAGCTGACACAAGAACTCTGGAAGAGAATTTAAAATAAGGTGAGATGTTATGTTTAAGCTATTTTTAAAACACTAGCCAGCATTTATATAAGCACATGTTACAGCATGAAGACCACCCAGGCTTTCAGATTACAAGCTGTTCTATGCAGGCAGCCAGACAAATAACAAATCACCACAGATCTCCTGGGGGAACATCAACCTAAGCAAAGCAGTTTGCACAACTGGGGCTCAGGCTTTTTACTCGCCTCAGTCTCCAAAACTTAACCACATCTCTTATTTTCACTGAGCCTTGTTCACCCATCTGCTAGCAAGACGAACGAGATCATAACGACGTCAAATGGGAGCAGAGCGGGTCCATGAGACAGTGACAGAGCAGCCCAAGGCAAAACAATCGCTAACATGAGCACCAGAAGGTAAATTCTCTCTCTTCCTCCTGCCTACCTCAACTCTTCCCCCAAAGCAAACATGCGGACTGACAGGGAATTTCTCATTCAGGAACAATTCTAACGCACAATAAAAATGGGATTCAAGACTGCACAGCTCGGTCAGTCTCTCCATTGCTTCCTTCAGCATCCCTCCTCTTTGTAAGGGCTGATTATTTCACCAGAACTAGAAATCACTTCATAAACAGCAGCTCTAGAAATGCTTGGGTGAGGCCGGAGCACAGCCTGCATTATCTTAGATTTCACCATTGTCCCATGAAGAATAGCGAGAGCTCAGAGGAGATAAATGGTTTTTATCTACCAAAAGCAATTATGTAGTAAGTTATAAAATACAACCAACATTTCCTTGGCTCCAGATTGGTCTCCTCAGCGGCTGCGTATTGCTGTGGACAACGAACAAAGAGCCCCACACAAACAAACACAGCTGTTAGTACACAACGCCCTGCCACTAATGGGGGACGCAGCACTTCACTGAAGGGCCTGAGAAGCCCTGCCATTCTAAATACCCTCCTCCTCCCACAAACAAAGCACACTGCGATTTAACAGCTATCCTGTGTAAACAAAATGTCTGCAGGCACGCTGGCACGTTCCCGAAGCACATTGAAACAGGCGGTTCACAGCACAGAAAACACTCTGCAGCACAGCTTTACCTCCAGTAAAAAAATACGATCTGGTCCCGTCCTGTCTCACATAGAAGTTTTCTCCGAGCTTGCTGCCCGATTTAAACCTGAGCATCGCATGGTCGTACAGCCCGTAGTCTCTGAACAGGACGCACTTGCCTGGCTTTAGTACCTGTCACACGACACGGACATGCTTTAACAGATTTATCTGTAGACACAGGCACATGCAGCTAAGACAAGGCACCCCACCACATCCAACACAGAAGTGATATATATTGAATTCGTTCCCCATGCAACAAAAAAGTTGTGTATAAACCAGATCGGTCGCTCTTAAAAATGTTTCCCCACGAACAGTAGATGACAAATAGCTTTAAGATATCTGTTTGGGTGCTGATCGGCTAAACCAGCTTTTTGCAAAACTCTTCAAATACAGACGAAAGAAGAAAACCTATGGCTTAAAAATAAAAATTAAGCCCTACCAGGGCGTGTTCTGTGTTGGTAGGATACAGCCTAGCACTTGACTTTGCTTAATGATTAACATCAAAATTTAGAATACCGTGACTTTTCTTTTTTAATGCAAGAAAGAAAAATGTTGCAATATAGTAAGAAATAATTTTTAAAACAAGGAACGACTTCAAGAAAATGTGTTGCAGGTTTGACTTTCTTTTTTTAATTGCTCTTTGGTAAAGAAAAAAAAGCCATAAACAGTTTAACATTTATAAATACGTGGTCATTGGCCACACTGACTTCATATATTTGATGCGTGCAACTTTCCAATGTGATGGAATACCAGCTGTACTTGTCGGAGGAGAAAACGAGTACTTGCCACTTGCAAATCTGTGCAGAGACCTACCAGGGAGTTAACTGAGCCAAGCAACCCCCCAGAGAACACACTAATTATCCTTTCCACCTGCAAGAGCTAAGAACCAATCTTGATGTCAGAGAGCAGCTGGAGATACACCAAAAAAATCCAACATTTCCGTTTCAAGCAGCTGACGATTAAGCAAACCGGCTAGCTGATAATATAACCCCCCAAATACACACACAGGAATTACTAAAGCCCATATCGGCTATTTCCCTCTGAAGACGACCACCATGACAAGAGAGTTTATTTTCTCAGGAAAAAAAGCCCACAACCAAACAAACAACAAGAAGCTTCCAAGGTAAAAAGAAGGAAAGTCCTTTAAAGGCTGTAACATCAGCTGGTTTTACCTTGTAGATGTTCTTCAAGACAAGACGCATTTTGTCAGGATGAATGGCCGAGAGCACAAATATAAGCATGACAACATCCACGGAATCTGCCGGTATGTTTTCTAGGAGATCATCTTTGGTGAGGTCGCACTGGAACACTTTGCATCTCTCAGCGCTGTACAAGGCGTTTTTCTAGGGAAATGAGAAGAGCACGCTTTCACTGAACGTGAGCAGCCGTTGCTACTGAAAAAGAGCAAAAGGCTTGTGAAACTCATCAGCAGAGCAACACAAAACGTGGTGGGAACAGAACATTAACTTAGAGCAGGTTGCTGCGTACTGTAGGAGTGAAACTACAGCTACTACAATAGTCTGCTCTCAGGGATCTGAGAAGGACTTTGTGCACCGAGACAGCTTAGAAACCACCCCAACTCTATTTTACTGCTCTTTAAAAAACACAGGAATATTATTAAAAGAAATTCTGTATGAGAAGGTGATCAAAACACAGCTCCTGAGCTACCAGCTGTGAACAGTTTGGGTTCATGTCACATATCACCTGCAGCTGGGCTGGCCCAAAACCTGTGTCCACACTCAGCCCAGCCTCGCCCTGCAGCAGCCAGGGAGCTACTGTCCTCTCCTGTTGGCCACCCGTGTTTCTCCCCACCTTCCCCAGGGGACATGCAGTATGCATTGGGTGGTTCTCAGTCACACGCCCCAGAGGAGAACGCTTTCAAAGAACAGAGACATAGAAATTTACCTGTGATTACAAACTTAGTAAACCTGGAGACTTCTAAAGACACTCTAAAAGAAGACCCAAATGTGACACTGACCTTCACATATTCAACAGCTCTAGGAGAGAAATCGCAGGCATACACAAAGATGTGTGGATCTTCTTCCAGGAGCGGAAACAAGCAGTTCCCAACGCCGCAGCCCGCTTCCAGAATGGTCAGTGTCTGGTCTGCAAACTGCGGAGGAAGAAATCCAAAATAAAGCACTTCTTTGTTGTTTTCCTCATGGTATATGCAGAGACACTGTTCAATCAACACTTTATAAGCCGTAATCAATTTTAATTGCCATTGATTCCAAAACTGAAATAGGCACCCATTGGATAACCCAATGCTAAAAACCCAGGAATCTTAATTTCTGCAAAACTACAAACATTTTTAGAATTTATTAATATTACCCGGTTCATCTACCCCTTAACTCATCAACAGACAGTTACACCATTTCTGTCTTGTCCTTCATTCAGTATAATGAACAACAAATGCATCTGGCTATTCCCCTTAACCACGTTTCCCAATTAACCTGGAATTCTGGATGCTTTGCTTTAAGGGAGTGTTCCGAAGTGCCTCCACTTGCATCTGGGGCTATCACCTCACAGAGAGACAAGCGGTCTGTTTGGGGCACAAACCAAATACTCCAGGTTTCATCCTTAGCACCCAGGACGGGTCAGTTATAAACTGAAACCGAACTGGTGCATCTGATTCTGAGGAGGCTCGGAGGCCTGTTGCAGCCTCAATAATTCTGTGACACGAAGCAAAAGCAGCCGGAGCGCCGCAAGCTGGACGTGGGGCAGCTCTTACCCTCCTGGCTTTGCTCTATGTGTTCCTAAACCGTATGGAAGCGATGGATTCCATCTCCCCCAGAGAACTGCACAGGTCTCACCTCCCGACACGCCCTCAACTCCTGGAACTCTCTGCTTGTCCAGTGCCTGTCTTTGAAGAAGTTGGTGCCGTTCCTCTTGTAAAACAGATCCCAGTTCCTCTGCGCCTCTTTCTCCAGTTTCAGCTGCTTGAACTCGGGCACCAGAACCTGCTCTTTGGCCAGTTTCTCAGCTTCTTCTGGGCTGAGGCTCCTCGCCCTGCGGCCCGTGGCTGGGGAAGCACCGCCTTCAGCGGGCCTCGTTATGTTTGAGGCGCCGGCCGAGGCGTTTTCTCGGGACATCCTCGCTTCTGTCAGGCACACGCGAGCGGCGAAGGCCCAAAGGGGGGGTTTCTCTCCTCGGTGCACACTGCCATGGCCCAGGCAGCAGCCTGCCGGCTGCAGCAGCACCAGCTGAGATCCTCCCGGAGCGCTTTGTCCGCGGCACCGGCCCCGGAAGGCGCCGGAGCGGAGGAAGGGACCGGGCAGAGGCGGGGCCGGGGCCGCGCCGGCAGCGGGGCCATGAACGGCTCGGCCAACTCGCTGCTGGACAAGGACGAGCACCCGCTGCAGCTGGGCGAGAGCTTCGAGCGCCGGCCCAAGGCCTCCTTCCACACCATACGCTGTGAGCGCCCTGCCCTGTCCCCCGCTTCCTGCGTCCTCCCTCCCCTGTATTCCCCCCC
>WEIS01060531.1:0-10894 GCA_013389965.1 Todus mexicanus | reverse complement strand
CCCAGATCTGTGTCCCCCGACTCCTGGGGGTGCCGGCGGGGCCACCCTGCATCTGGTGCAGGTTTTGGGGAGCCCCAGAGCTCAGAGGTGCGAGCCCCCACTGCGGTTGGGGTGCGAGGGGCAGGCACAGGCCCCGGCGAGCACCCCCAGTGCCCCCAGCTCAGGTTTAACCAGAGCAGTAAACTCTACCTAGTGGGTTAACACTTAAACGTTGTGTTGCGCCCCCCTGGTTGTGCAGAATCCCACCATGCTAAAAAACACACCATGTGTTCAGTGTGTTTAACTGTTTAGCCCCAGCACCGACCTGTTTTCTCCAGCAAATTCCATTTTATAAATCAAAACTTGGACGCAGCCCAAGTACCAAATGAATGAGGTTGTCGTGGGACCTGTGTGAATGAAACCCCAGCCGTGCCCCATACTAGATGTCTAGAGCTGCAAGGGCTTCAGTGACAGGTTTCTCAAGGGATTGCGAAGCGGACACAACTGGAAGAATGCTGTTTTGTTTTCAGAGAGCTTTCCCTATGCTGCATTTTCCATCCGAGACTTTCAAGCGAGGTCTCCTCATTCCCTGGCTATAATGTTTTTCTGGCCGTTGATCTGGAATGATTTATCTGGGGTCTGAGCTTTATATTGTTCCCGTAATCCCCTTCACACCAACTACAATAAGAGGACTTTGTAGGCTGAATTTGTTTCAGCCTCCTTAAAATGCTTCATTCCTCTCCGTAATGCTTGTGAAATCCCGTACGGCAAAACTGGCTGAGCCCTGGAAAACACGTCTTAAAAACATCGGACTTCTGGAGGAAGGGCTGTGGGTGCGTTCTGCCTGATCTAGGGCAAGATGAGCCGGGCACGTGCAGCTTGTAAGCGAGCCAAACGAAAGCAGTTTGTTGAGTGTTTGTTCAGAGTGACTGCGTTTTGCTGATCCCTACGAAAGGAGCGTGGTGATGATACTCCTTTTAATTTAGCGGCTGCGCCTACCGAACCTCTTGATCCCCTTTTGGCAAAGACACCAGCTCCTGTACAGCTGGTTTGTTTTAATTTAGCAAGCTTGCACATGGAGTAGGTGGGAAACAATAGCTAGAAATAGATGGCTCGGGTGGAAGCAAACGGTATGATCCGGTCTGGCAGTGAAGGCATGAGGATTAAGTCAAGTGTGCCTGATTCGGCTTGTGGTGCTGTCAGACCTCAATTAGGCATGAACGTCCTCCCGATGAGAGTTTACTGGAAGCTGGGGGTTGCATTTATTTCCTGCAAATGTGCTTTTCATAGCGGAATTGTATTTTACATTTGTTCTGAGTTATTCATTTCTTAACTAACAAAGTCATTAAGAGCCTTGATTGCGACTATAATTGTGCCTCTTCATACCCAGAGATGCTAGAGTTGAATGTGGGCTCGGGGTTGGAATCACAGGAGGCGCGCAGAGCTACGCGCCCTGGAGATGCACAGTACGGTTTTACACTGGCCACGAAACTGAAGTCACTCAAAGCTGGGGATTTGGAGAAGCCTGCTGTTGGCTTTCAGGCACAAGGTCTACAACCTTCCTTCCCTTTTAAGAAGGAAGTTTAGAATCTGGTACTACCATCACATGACCGGGGTGCCGAGCGTGGGCGCATCGTACTGGGGCACGATCCCAGCCCTGCTGTAAATGCCAGCGTGTCTTTTAGCATCCCCTGTGAGCCTAGGAAATGAGCAGCGACTCTTTGGAAGGCAGGGTGGCGCTTCTGAAGCCTCCAAGAAATGTAATCGCAGTTGTTTTCCTCTTTAGATGACTTTAAGCCAGCGTCGATTGACACATCATGTGAGGGGGACCTCCAAGTTGGGAAAGGAGATGACGTAACGATCACTTTGCCGCATATTCCGGTAAGTTTGTGGTATACAGTAAGCGTGTTCTTCCCGTGGCTAACCCATGCTCCACGAGCACAGAGGGCTCCCTGCCTTCAGCTTTGTCACTGGGAGCGAGGGGGGCGGGTCTACTGACTGGCAATGGAGATGGTTTCCCATCCACTTCTTCCTTGGTTGGGTAAGAGAAGGATTTCTGTTTATTAAAAAACTCTCACACTTGAAAAACAAAGGGATTAAATGTCACCTGTTTCACCCGTCACCTCCTATCCTGTAATCAGCAGAATCTGCAAGCCAGGGTTATTCAGGCACTAGCAGAAAACCCAAGCGTTTAATTTGAAGCAGAAGGGTGGAACTGCTGCTTTGCTTAAGCAGAGTTCCGTTTCTGCTTGTATTTTCAGCCGAAGTCACAGTCTTTACTGAGTCAGGAGGCTTCTAGATGGCAGAAAGATGTCCTGCAAACGGGTGAATTTCTATTAAATCCATAAATCAGTGCGGGAGGCAGCCTGAGCAGGGGCACAGCGCAGCTGAGCGTCGTCTCCGCAGCACCCGTTAGCCAGCACGCTTCGCCACAGGAGTTTGTCTCAGTCTAAGCCACTGGGCTTTCACAGCTCCTTGCAGCATTGTGTAGAGCCTCATACTTTCTGGAAGGTGTCACAATGCCCCTTTTGCTTTTGAGAAGGCATTTCGTTATAATTGCAAGGCATCTACGTGCTAATCTGCCTTAGAAGGAGGCAGCTGTTCTTGACTTTGTGGCAGATGCTTGTGATGCGCTATGGAAACACTGCCTTTTTGAGAGAGATAGATATTAAATACAAAGCAGGTTAAGTTATTTCTCATTTGACCACATAATTCTTCAGACAACAGCTCTGCTATGTGAATAATTACAACTTTATTTCCTCCCCAAACCCAAGATTTCCAGAGGAGAGACGTCGGGCAGATTCCTCATACTTGTCAGGGCCAGCTTTGCAAATCTAGTTACGTTGCCATTCTGGGAATGAGAACTGTAAATAAAGGCAGCCGTGGAGGAGATGTTTTGTCACTGCAGGGGCACTTAAAGTGATGAAAGGCATAATATTGCGCTGAGAGAACGTCTGATCTACTGCGTGTAGCTGTATTTTCTCCTTCTGATGAATGGACAAATGTTTTCTGTAGGAGCTAAACACAAACTGCCTGGGCTCTTGGTCAGAGCAATATTTGCATTCGTTTATCTCAGTGTTTATAAACTTGTGGGCAGGGAAATATAACCAAACAAATGTGTGCTCTTTCCCTGATACCAGGGTTCAACGCCACCCATGACAGTGTTTAAAGGAAATAAAAGGCCCTATCAGAAGGACTGCGTGCTTATTATCAATCATGACACCGGGGAGTATGTGCTGGAAAAGCTCAGCACCAGCATCCAAGTCAAGAAAACAAGGTAAAGCTGGGGACAGGGCTCTCCACAGGGTCGATTCCTGCCGAAGTTTCTTCTTCAGGCTACCTTTTGAACCAGAACTCTGATGTCTTTTATTTTGTAGTGATGTTTAATTACTAGGCCTTACAGGCTTTTTACATGGCCAATTGCCTCGCCTAAAAATGCAAATAGCAGTGTGAACCCAAGAGTAAGGAACGTGTAAATTCTCCACTGCTGGAAGGATGTAATTACAGTTTGCGGTGAAACAAACACCTCTGATGATTGGGAGCTTTGGAAGCTGGCTGGAGGATGGGCTGTGTTTCAGGAATCTCAAGGTAGCTCGAAAATGCCGTGGAAATACTAGGCTGGCAAAAGAACTGGTGGACTTTTAGGTTTTTTCTCTACAGCTTCCTGTGGGAAGGTGGTTTAATTGCAAGTAGGAATATTGTTTCTGTTGCTGTGATTGTTCTAAGCGGGGGTTTTTTACAAGTGGTTTTGTTTCATGTAGTTACTTCAAATTACTACGATTGCTTATTCTTTTTTAAAAACAAGAATGGTAATTGCTAAATTAAAGCCTTCATTGTTATTCAAGTAAAGAATTTGGCACCACTGAACCACATCTGGATGTGAAAACACATTTTCTAAGGGTGCTACAGTGTAGTTGTAGATGCTTATTTGTTGTTGAAGGCGAGTGTCGCACACAGAAAGCTGTTCTCACTGTTCATCTTTACAAAGAGCAGTTGGTCACAGGTGATGCTCTAGTCCGAGGACGTTGAACACAGTTGCGCAGTCCCACTGAGTGTCCCTGGTTGTTTTTTCAGAGCAGAGGGCAGCAGTAAGATCCAAGCTCGCATAGAACAGCAGTCTGCCCGAGCTTCTCAGCCTCCTTCCCAGTTCAGAGCCCCAACCAAGCCAGCAGCTGGACCCAAAACTTCTCCTGTGAAAGATAATCCTTCCCCTGAGCCTCAGCTGGATGACATCAAGAGAGGTAAAGAAGGGTTTGTAGTGTCCCGAGTTTTGGGTTCTTCTGTCTTCCTTCTTTATAATAAAAACTATGACTGTGACATTTATAAAAATGCCAGAATGTTTGGAGATTAAAAGATGGGCATTGGCAGCTGATTTGTCGTCTTTATGTCTCACTTTAAGACATCTTAGTAAATTATTTATTCTCTCCTGGCAGCGTAGATATTTATACTGCAGTCTTCTCTGGCATGAGAGAGCTTCCTCTTTCTGGATCAGTTTCTCTGTTCCCAACTATTCCTCTGTTCTGAAAAGAGGAGAAAATAAGCGTGAATTCAGAAGCCTGTAGCTGAGCATGAGATGGGTGGAACGGGTGTCTTAGGCAACGACAACAACAACAACAGCAAAAGCTGATGGTCCAATCTCTAGTTGTGCAATCAAGGAACTTGGATGGAAGTTGTTCCTGCAGTGACTAAGGCTGGAGCCAATTGGCAGTGGGATGGAAGGGCTGGGAGGCTGAGTTTCCATCACCGCCTGGAGCTGGTGCCGTGCCACGCGCGGGCAGGGGTGGGATGAGGGGGTGAACAGCCCTGAGCTTCCCCTCGCCCACAGCCGCTCCTCTGCAGCTTTGATCACACATGACATGGGGTTGCTCTGCTTCTCGAAGGGGTGACTGGCTCAACTCCGTCTCCTGTTCCAGCCACGCTTTGTCTCAGCGTTTTGCTGTGAGCAGGGCACACTTTCCTGGCCCACGTCTCTCCTTTCATCATGCTCTGATACCTGGCTTTGCTGTGGGTAACCCAGTCAGAATCAGGGAGACTTTACATTTAAATTTTTACTTGGTTCTCTTGTGTTTCTCGTGTGGCACCAGATGCAATNTCTTTTGTTGGAAAGTACCTCCAAATAAATAACCTGTAGAGTTTTGTTTCCAGAATCAAGCAAAAGAACACCTTATGCTAAAAATACTTCTTACCCTAAAAATAGGACTTCAGGTTGGTATTTTATAGGGAGACTCGTTCAAGGCCCAAGAAGAACACAAATGCCTGGGCAGGTTATGTGCCACCTCGGTGGACTAAGTCATTTCATACTCAGCTTTTTGGGTGGACACAAACGAATTGTCTTTGAATAGTGATTAGGCCACTTGTAAATACACCAAATTTACCAGCAAGGTGTGATTTGGGGTGTCTTGGCTAGTCAGCTGTTGAGCCAAAATGAGCCACTGCTGGTGTGGTCGTCGCGGTGCTGTCGCGGTATTCCAGCATCACTTTGCACCGCGAGCCCTGGAGTGCAGGGTGTGGGGTTTGAACAACTTCCCATTTTCAGAGCAGTCTCTGTCTTTTCCTGGCTGCTTGCAAGCGCTGTAGCAGATGAAGGTATTATTACCACTCCCCACCATGGGAATATTCCCGTCTGCTCTCATCCACCGCACTGCAGTTAAGATATTTTGAAAATAAGGAAGTGGGAAGTGCTTTCAGGAGTGCAAAGTGTATAAATAACAACCGTGGAAGCGAAGGTGTTATGAAACTAACCTATGTTGTGGCTTCCTTAAATTTTGCTACAGCAACCAAGTAGAAAATGTTTCCTTTTTTGCCTTTGATTTTCCTTCCTCTCTCTGTCATGTGAGATATTTCAGTGTGATGAATTATACTTGACAAAACCGTTGCATTTTCACATTCTTTTGCAAGATTCCATGGGGCCCTGTTTAGGATTTCAACTGGATGAATGTCCTTCTGTTTCAGAGCTGAGAGCAGAGGTTGAAATTATCGAGCAGATGAGCAGCAGCAGTGGGAGCAGCTCGTCGGCCTCAGAAAGCTCGTCTGGGAGCGAAGACGAAAGCTCCAGCAGCGAGGGGGAAGAGCCGGCACATGTTTCCCCCTCCCAGCCGCCGCACCAGCAGTACAACAACAGGAATGTTGTGGCTAATGGCACCAGCAGGCCCCAAGGAAGCAACCACCTCATGAACACGCTCCGTGAGTAAAGGCCTGCGTCTTCCCTCCGCAGGACGCTGCTGAGACCGCTCTGTTTCTGAGCTCGTTAGCTCCAGGAGCGCAGCTTGCCCAGCAGTAATCCCAGGGAGCTGCGCTGGGTAGAGAAGCATCAGAGAGGGAGGATCTGAGGCCTCGCCTTGGCTGCTCACATGGCCCTAAACCAAAAAAGGGCCAAGAAGGCCAGGGAATTCCCAGTGCCTCGTCCCCGAGCTGGGCTGGGTGGAGGCTGTGGATGCCTCGCCAGCTGCTGGCGTGGGGAGCGCTGGTCCCCCAGCAGCGACCAGCTGTGGTGGCTGCAGAGCCAAGGACGCTCCGCTTGGCCTGGATCCGACCGTGGATCTGCCCCGTGCGGCAATTGGTGCCGCACACGGACAGCAGACCCGTGGAATGCCGGGTGATGTCTGCATTCCCTTCTTGTGTTACTTTTTTGGTGTAAATGTGGCTGTCCTTTGGTGTGATTGCCTTAAAATGTGCATTAACGCTTACGCGCTTGTTGTGTGCTGTTGTTGCTCGTTTTCCATAGGCAACGACTTGCAGTTGAGCGAGTCCGGGAGCGACAGCGATGACTAGAGGCTGAGCTTCTGCCCTTTCCGTCGCATGTACACGAAGAACTAATGTACCTTGAAGTGATCCTGCTGCTTACGAAGGGGAGCTGGCGCAGAGATGGTTCCCTGTGTGGAGTTCTAATCGGAGAAATGCGTAGCCCTACAAATAGCCGGTGTCGAGGGCTGGTTTACGTTGAGAATTAAGTGTATATTTTGTGTATATTCTAATTCTTTTAAAGCTTTACATAGACATGTACAATAGGTGAGCCAATGTATGTTCTTACATTCCTGTCCATCCTCTGTAAGTTTAATGTGTAACTGTACAATGTCATCTGAAAATCTCTTGTTTGTAGAAGATATTCCAGCCCATCATGACTTGGAGGGGGGGGCAACTTTTGTGTATGGGGTGAGCATGAGCCAACAGTGAGTGTAAAAAATCACACCGGAGCTTCTGTGCGCGCTCAAGTAGGACTGCCCTAAATTAAGTTGCCATAGGAAGTTGATTTCGTTGGTTTGGGACTTTTCTGATGCCTTTTTATTGCTATTTATGGTTGGGTTAATGAGCTTGCTTTTGAACAGTTGGGAAATGGAACTCATAAAACCATGTTTGTCACAACCCTTGCTGCACCAGTGCCTTATAAGCAGGTTTTTTACATAGCGCTTCAGTCCCTGCAGTTTCCTAGAGAATGCAGAGAGAAGAGATGACTGAAGAGTTACCCGAGAAAGAGCAGGAATCTCTCCAGCCCAGCTGCCCATGCAGACTTTGGGCCAGGTTGAACAGGATCTCTGCACTTGGCAGGAGTCACGGAATGCGAAATATTTGCCCAGGCTGAAATCCACCCCCATTTAAGGGGGTCTAAAGGGTGCTTAGCTGGGTTATCATTAACTTGGTTTGCTTGCATGAGGAGTGAGAGCCACGGGCAGCCCCTTGCAGCTCCAGCACCAGGCTGAATTCCAAACCCAGAGTTCGCTGGCATAGGACAAGCGGCACTGCAGTTGTGGCGTCTTCCCCGGGAACGGGACGCGGGATCGCCGCCTCTCCGTTCTGCTTCTGTCTGTCTGCTCGTAGTTTAACTCCTGCGTGTTTACTGAGCTCTTTCCATTTTTTTTTAAGGTGTTGACAAGCACGGGGACGTTCGAAGGGAGATTTTATTAAATGGTTTATTTTTTTGCATTAGATACATACCTAGGCATATTTTTGCATTACTGTACATACATTTAAAAGTACGTGTTTTTTTAAAAGTGTTTTGTGACGTGGGTACATATTTTAACAGGAATTATGAAATATACTTGATGTAAAGCCTCGATTGCTCTCCTTTTTTCTTTTCCTTTTCTCCCCATTCCTCCTCTGACAGCAGAACCGCTCTGTTTGAGCAAGCTTGTACCCACTGGGGATGCTGCACTTCGGTGCAGGAGATCTGCACGGTCCTTGGCGGTCTAATTAATGCTAGCACCGCTCCTGACTTCTCCCCAGCTTAAGATCAAGCAGGGAGGAGGCATCGCTCTGGTGCCCTGTCCCATCACTGGGGCTTATTCCGGAGTTCTGTGGAAACAGAATGGAAATTGAACGGAGAAGCGGCAGTGCGGCATTTTCAGTGCTTGTCATTCTCTGGCGGCTCCTGCGCTCTGAAATCCAGGACAGGAAGGTTCCTAAAAGTGTGTAAGTAAAAGATGGAACTCAGGAGGGTAAGACAGCGCTGGGCTACGCGGATCTGAATCGCCACTTTCGTTACAGGTTAGATCAGCAAGCAGGAAAGCTCCATTCGGATAACTGATTTCTGCCTCATTTCTATTTGAACTCTAGGTCAAAGATTCCTTCCCCTCCCTGTTTATTGGTTACCAACTCTGCGTATTTTCACAGGAGCACAGCACTTCCAAACTGTGTTTGGCCATCCTTTGCATCCCCTGGAGATGCGTGGTATCGGGGTGGCCATCCTGGTGGTCCTGAGCTGTTGAGCTGCACGTCCCACACCTGCGTGTTTTAAAGCCACGGCCAGCCTGACATTTTGATCGGGGCCCTTAACATTTTGTGTTTCCTATAGTAAGAAACAGTAGGTGTCTGTCCGTTAATAATCAATAATGATTGAAATGGATTTTATTAGATAGTCACCATTTCAGATACTGCAGATGCTGCCCTTAAAACCAAAAGCCGTGAAGTTGGGACAGACACGTGAAATTGAAATGATTGGTTGATGTACTGTACACCCAACCCCTGCTCTCAGAAGATAAGCTGATTAAAGCACTAACAGCTCGTTAGTTAGCTGATAACTACCCCTGTTTTCGGTGTGTACATAAATTGGAAGGTATTTGTTGAGTTATTTCTTCCTATTCCCACTGCCCCCCCTCCCTTCCTCTCTCTGTCATTCTTGTCATTTCCAGCGCGTGTAATCCTGCTGCCGCCCAAGGAATTAACAGGGAAGGGGTGGGTGGTGCAGCGCTACACATGCATTCAGCGTGACCACCCGTGCTCTAAACCTAATGCAAATGAGAAGGGCCTTGGGAATGGACCCGTCCTGGTCCTCCTCCTCGTCATCTCTGCTGTTGTTTGGATCAAACAGAATTCCTCTGGACAGCAGGGGAAGAAAGTGTGAGATGAGAGAGGGTGAAGCACAGAAAGCCGAGTATCAGGGCTCGCCTGCAGCTGGGGAAGAAGCGGCATCTCTTTCAATAAATTTACATCTGAAGGGATGGTAAGTGTGGAATCTATTTCCGTATGTTTAAAATAGCCGAGTGTTAAGGATTCTGGCACTTGAAGCAAGCAGCTAATTTGAGACCATTCTGAGCAGCCCAGCAGATGCTTCCTGGCGAAAAGACAGGCACTGGAGTGAAGCAATCCACGGTGAACCCGGCCCCTCGTGTGACCCTCGGCTCGCTGAGTCACCGTTATTTCCATCCTGTGTCAGCGCACTGCTCAGCAGCATCACGTGCCGCTGCTTTAATCAATGCTCAGCACCATGGAGCCTGTGAGCGCACAGCACCCAGCAGCGCGGTGCTGCTGCTGGCCTGAGCGCCAGGAGCAACGGAGGCTCCAGAACTGCTGCCCGCGGCACCAGGGAGGTGGCAGGGCACCAGCAGGGTCTGCCCCAGCTGATCTTCCCGTTGCTAAAAAGCAGGGGCTTGGAGGAGGCCAGATTTGGGGGTGGCTTTTTAAAACGTGAGTTTGTATTTTAGAGCAGGCAACGCTGGGCAGCGAGCCCAGGGCGGCTGCACTGCAGCAGGACATTGCATGCAGCGAGAGGCTGGGTGACAATGCCTGTGGAGCTGCGACCGTGTGAGCACCACTGCCTGTCCTGCAGGGATGCCTGCCCCAGCACCTTGCTCGAGTGCGACAGTCAAGGCTCTGGAGGCGTGAAACGCGCCTTACAAATGGTCACAGTAAGAAACACGCCTTGCGAGACACGAGTCTTGGAGCCGCCACCCCTCGAAGTGTTTCAGGGCTGTACAGATGAGGTGCTTGGGGATACGTGTTAGCAGTGACAAAGATTAAAGCTTGGACTGGATGACCTTTCAGGTCTTTTGCAACCTAGGCAATACTGTGATACATACGGATAGTCATCTGGGATGTGCTGGGAAGCGCAGGATGAGCCCAGCTGCAAACCCACCGGTCTCCAGCGCCGCTGACACGGGCTGCGAAGCTTTCCCCTGTCACGGGGGTGAACCTGCATTCGTGGAATGACACAGGGGGTTGGGTTGAAGGGACCTCTAAAGGTGACCTGGTCCGGCCCCCCGCAGGGAGCAGGGACATGTGCAGCTAGAGAGAGGCGCTCTGAGCCCCGGCCAAGCTCCCCGGGGATGGGGCAGGGACGGCAGCCTGGGCCGGGCTCCCAGCATCACCAGCACCACCAGTTCGCCCCTTCTCTGCGGTGCTGGTGCCGCCGGCCAGCGGGGCCGTGCCGCGCCGGCGCGGGAGGAGGAGCGGGAGGAGGACCCGGAGCCGGAGGAGGAGCCGGAGGAGGAGCAGGAGGAGCGGCGATGGCTTTCGAGGCGCTGGCGGAGGCGGCCGAGCGCTGGTGCTCCCGCACCCCCTTCCAGCTGATCGCGGCCGAGGACAGCGAGCGCCGCTTGGATTTCTACGCCGAGCCCGGGCTCTCCTTCTACGTGCTGTGCCCGGAGCCCTCCTGCGGCCGCCACACCTTCGTGAGTGCCCCGGGGCGGGGATGCAGGATGCG
>WEIS01060478.1:0-22368 GCA_013389965.1 Todus mexicanus | reverse complement strand
TAATGAATGAGTGCAACAAGCCAACAGCGCTTTACTAGGACAGGCTGTACTTCAAGAAGTAATTTTCTTTTCTCTAGTAGCTATATTTTTCTCCTTTTCAAAGCAGAATAACCCATGTCAATCAATTTGTATAATAACTCCAAAAACCATTTCCTACTTAAGAAGACAAGCAGTAAATTCATAGTGCAGCTGCTGTAAATCACGAGATAGTCAGAAACACCATGGTTAGGGTGAACTTTATAAACAAATTATATATATACGTAAGATACTAATTTAGACTAGCTTTGTTCACCTGGAAAGTCGCCTTTTGTCATTTTCTCATACAGCTTTGCTTTCTCTTCTAGTTTCTTCCTGAAAAAGAAAAAAAATTTACATTGCAATCCCACCAATTCCAAACACAGTTCAAAGTGACCAATTTAGCCTCAGATAAATGGAACAGAAAAGTACCAGAAGCGCTTGAAATGTTTACTAGAAGCTGACTTATACTGGATTTTTGTTTTGAACCTTAACTGACATTTCTGGAGATACACAGATACCCAGCTCCAGACTTTATACTGAAAGCAAGTCCAGTGAAGTTACAGAACTAGTCTTAAGTGTAGTTTGTCAAGTAGGCAGGAACGCAATGTAACAGGTATCCCACCTCTATCAAACTACTACAGTCAGTAACTACTGGAAGCTAGACCACTACCTGCAGGTATGAGACGCTGAAATACTGTGATGATTTTCAGTATCAGTGACCCAACATGTTCAGCCAGCTATGATAATATGAGGGTGGGTATCCCCAGAGAATGTGGCTGCTGGGCTGCTGTTTGTACCTCATACGTGAGGAGCATGGAACTGATGCTGGTATTACTGGTTGTTCTAATGAGAACTGCTGGTCCAAGATGTGCATAACTTGATTTATGTGCTTTTTCTAAACTGCAAAACAAATTCTACAAAGCATTCCCTTCTTACAGAGCCTAAGAGTTACCTGGATGTATCCAGTATATGCTCCTCTTCTGCCTTCTGCTCAACATCCTTCTCAGCTCGTTTTGCAACTCCTGTGTTTTGTTTGTTCCAGACGCTTGGTTTCTGTGGAGTACAATTTAATAACAGCAAAAAAAGAAAGAAATAAAAACACCAAAATGGTAATGATTAAAGAAATATACTTCAACTCTGTAATGCAAACTTTGCAAATCAAACGTGGAAGAGTGTGTAAATAACACCCCAAACATGTTGTATAAATATAAACACAATATTTAACGCAATGTTTACGTTGAACATAAACAAAATCTATTGTAGTAGAGAGTAAAATGTGAGAGATAACTGTGTATTCATTATTACATGCTGTGATACAGAGGAACAGACAGCAGAGCATTTATCAAGAGCGTCTCCTCCTCTAGAGGAGTGCACAAAATCTTGGACAAATAAAGAAGCTCTTTTCCAATAGTTATAAAAGATGTGGCTCCCTGGGGAGCAAAGATTAAGCAGTGATTTAAACGGACATAAGCATGAGATAAGTTTTCTGCTGCGCACAAGAATCCCACCTGGAAATGAAATGCAATGAACATCCTCATCCTGCAGGTTTTACATTTGAACAGTAACACCTCTCCGAGGATTTACTTATTTAGATTTGAGTATGAACTTCCTTACTTCAAAGAGAGAGAATGACGAAAACAACAGTGGAAAAAGTATTTCTACCTTATTAGAAGGTTTGGGCTTTGCGAAGATGCCAGCATCTTTCAATAGCTTTTCTTTCTTGAATTCTTCTTGCTTTCGGAAGAGTTCTGCTTTGAGATCTACCAACTACATCAACAGCAAAATACACAAATAAATAACCAGGACATATCCCATGCACATATATCAGCCACAGCACGTAATGAATAACTGTATTTCTAGTAAAGCAATCTGGCATTTATAGTTACACGAGCATTTCATTGCTTTTTTATATGGGCCTTTGAAGTGCTGATCTGATCGCAAAGATCACTATTAATTTTACAGCAAACGACACAAACCCAACAGAATGCAAATTATTTTTAGAGATTTAATCCCTTCCCTCTCCCTCCAAGATATCTTTGATCCTTTGATGGGACTGAAACATAATTTCATACAGATTTTACCAATCTCCCAAAGGCAAACAAATAAAGGACTAAAGAAAACACTATTGAATTTGAACGGGAAACTTCTAACCATTATATAATGAATAAAATCCTGGTTCAGCAAATAATTGACACAAGTTTGCTTTCATAAAATATATATACTTTCCCATTGTTTTATATAATGTTTATATAGTTTTAGATCTACATTTTTCAAATTTAAATAAATACGTAAGTTGCATTGCTATCTAAGACCAATGCCCTTCTCGTCTTTTATTAGGGAGCATCACTAGCAGGGCATTATGCTGAAATGACATAAACCCCTCTCATCTGGAGGAGGATCTTGTGCCACTTTCCCTCCAAGTCCTACAGAAGACAAATTTGACAGATGTACGTTACATGAGCAACACAGAAGACTTTGGTATTAATATTTGTCCCGAACAGTAAAGCCTTTGCTTTCCAGGTTGCTGTAACAACGATGTGGAGCATTGTACACAACCCCTTTCCCCTCACTACTTAGAAGTGACCAACCGAAAACTCGATATTAAACTTTTCCTATGCAGCGACGCACAGTTCATTACATTAACCATTTATTTCCTAAAACGCTGCGTTTGGCAGCATGTCTCTTTAGGGTGGGACTTGATGACCTTTAGCAGTCCCTTCCAACCCAAACCGTTCTGTGATTCTACGATGCTCATTAACAGCCGGCTGGGGAGCCGGGAGGAGGAGCACTCGCCATCCCCAGGGGCCCAGGTTCCTTTGCCCACACACGCACCTCCTGCTGCTCACAAACAATCACGAAGCAAACGCGCATTTCCCTTCCACACCCTGATTTTATCCTTACGTCAGGAAATGGGGCCAAACTCAGCCTCAAATGGAGGGCGCAGCGGGGACGCTTGGTCAAGGCAAGCGAAGGGGGGTCACTCCCCACCCAGCCCAACGGTGGCCTCAGGACGCTCAGCGTTACACCACGGCCCTTTCCAGTAGCATTTTCACCGCAGAACACACCCCCCACCCCCGCCCCACTGCACCGGTTCCCCCGGAGGCGGCTCAGCCCCCGCGCCCCCAGGCCCGAGGCGCCCAGCCTGCGTCCCACAGCCCGAATCCCGCAGCTGCGGCAACGGGGCACACCTGCCTCGCCCTCACACGCTTATAAACATCACGACAGGCCTTCCAGGGAAGGCGGGCGGGTTTCTTTTGCCGCTCACCGAGGAGGCGGCCACGTCCAGCGGCTTTTTCCTCCGGTCCATGGCTGCTCCGGCACCCTCCGGCCGCTTCCTTCCGCGCTTTGCGGCTTTACCGTAAAGCGCAGCGATTGCGGCGCGCTTTTGCGACGGTGCCGGTGAGGGCAGGCGGTGAGGGCGGTCCTCCCTTGATCCCATGTTGGGGAGGTAAGGGCGAGGGGAAGGGACAGGGACAGGGACAGGATCAGGATTAGGATTAGGATCAGGATCTCTTAGCTCTGTCCTGCTTAGCCTGGAGCTGCAAGCACAGACCCGCTCTGCCTCAGAGCCTTTCGCTGTAGCCTGAGGGCAGCCTGCGGGCAAGCCCTGGCCTGCCTGCTGTGGCTCAGTGTGGCTGGAGCTCTGCCAGCCTCTGGCGTCCCTGCCTGAGCCCCTGCTGGGGATGAGGCTCCCTGCCAGGGGTAGACCAGATTCTAGTGGCCCCCATTCGAAATGGCCACGTGTGGAGCTGGTGCTGCTGCCAGGGAGAGGGCAATGGGGTGCTCTGGGGCTGCTGGGCTAGGGGCTGGCTGCTGCAGCCAGCAAGGGAATGGGGCTTGGCAGGAACGCAGGCAAGCCCAGAGCTGGGCTTGGAGCTGACCGAAGGAGAATGTGGTTGAAATTTGTATCGTCTGAAAAAAACAAAGCCAACCACACACACAAAAAAGCCAAACCAACCTAGAATTCTCTGTCCTGGCTTTGTTGATACATGAGTGCAAGGGACATGAGATCTGAAATGTGGCTGGAGCAGGAGCCGGACGTGTCCCTCAGCACTAGGCGGGGTGTAGCCCTGTGGCCATTGCCCTCTGGGCTGCCTTGTTTAACCTGTGTGCTCAGGATGAAGCCCTTGGTCCTCTGCCTTCACAGATGCTGAGGGAGGCGGGAGCTAATGAGCCACAGCTTTGCAGGACTGACAAGTGTGGTCCATAATACCCACCTAAAAACTCACGGGAGCCAGCTCTGTAACCTCAGAGGTGCACATGGGTGGCTCTTGGGGAGTGAGGCTCAGCCTTATACTGCATATCTCATTGCATTCTTTATCATCCCCATGAAAAAAAAGGATTGTCTGATGGGGTTTAATTCAGAGTGATTCTGAAGATCATAATTATCTGGAGTTACAAGAGGAAGCTGCCTTTCACTTGTCTTTAATAAAGTGGGAAAATATAAGGTGCTCTGGTGTTGCCTGGCAATGTGACAGCTGATGGAAGTGTCAGATACCGTTCTTTTGACTTCCAAAATGTGTTCCTTTTGTGTTTGGGGAGCTGGGTCAGGCCCATATTTAAACAGTTTACGGACACAGAATTGTGAAGCTGACAGAGACACCAAGCTGCTAAGTAAGATACACCCATATTCCAGGGAGTGCGAAGTGTGCAGTTCAGAAAGAACAATTTCTAGTGAAGCTGATTTGCTTTGGGCTTTTTCAAAGGAGAAAGGAAAATGGTGGGAGACAGCAGATACAGAAAAGTCCAGGTTGTGTTAGAGCCATAAGGTTTACTATTTTAATCTGCTATGGAAGAAGGGAAATGAGCATTACTGAAAAGTGGGACAAAGGAATGAAAACATCTGTGCTGTTCTAATTAAATCTCACTTCAACAAATCACGCCTGTTGTTGCCTGTTCAAACCTCGCCTAGCGACAGCACTGAGAAACCAGTGCAAACATAGCCCAGGGTGGATTCTGACTCAGGAATTCCCATCTTATTTCGAGAGGCAGTGCCTGAGTGATCCATGTTTTTCCCCTTGAAGTGCATGAATTCTTCTCCACATTGCTCACACTACAGAGACAAGACTCACTTGCTCGTCTGCCAGGATTCCTTGTGCTGTAGGTGTTGAACACTTTCAGGAGCTCAGGAGTGTTTTTATCTTGAGATTCTCATAACACCAAGTGTTCCTGAAGAGCTGATTGTCAGATTTGGTCCTCTATGCCTCCTCTAACTGCAGGTGCAAAAATATATCAAGAAATCTTGGTCTTTTGAAAACGTAACCTGTGGAATATAATGGTCACTGGCTAAGCTGAATGCCTGGCTCTGGGATAGGAACCCCGTGTGACCAGTTTTAGAAATGTAGCACTGAATACCTCTGTAGGTACTTCAGTTCTTTACATTTTCTGTAAAATGATGCAAATGCTAATACTCTGAAAGCCACTTCTTCACCTGTCATCTCTCCCCTTCAGATACCTGAAACCAGACCTTTGTTTGCAGGATTCCTTATTCCTTGGCGCTGCCAAAGCCCCTGTAAGGCTGCAGGCAGCTCCTCTCTGCAGTCTGTCCTTGCTGCTGCGTTTTCTCCCTATGGCCTCCCCATGTCTCTTACCAAACTGCTTGTCACACCAGCCTGAGCTCAATTCCTAGCAGCGCTTTACAAGTGAACTGACTCTCTCTTGTAGTGTTAGAAGCACGTTCCCCTTTTTCACGTTTACAAACCCATTTCTTTGATTTGTTTGCTCCCTCCTGCCCTCTCCGATTTTGCATTGACCCACCCAAACCATGCTGGAGCAGCACTCTTTCTGTTTTGGGTGTTGCACAAAATGCCTTGGTATCATCTCAGCAGCCTTCTGTGTATCAGTTGTTACTTGGATAGCCTTAGGGGACGTGAAGATGGAAAGAGGACCTGGAGGTGTCTCCATCTCTCTTAAAATGTTCTTTTTTGGTTGCAGGTGCGATGCATGGCCAGGGCTGTAAGAAGAAGCTGTGCTACTGAGTGCTTACATGACAGGATGCGGAAAAAGGAATTAATCTCAGAAATTGGAAGCTAGCTCATGTTGTTGCTGTGAGCGAGGATCGCAGAACTGACACTGCGCTTGCAAGAAACAGTAGGTGACTTTGTGGGTAGCAAGTACACATACCTGAGTTGGGAATGAGTCCATCAGTGTCACCGGTGCTGTATATAACCGAGCTCACGCTGTGAGATAACCTTTAGCTCATGCTCTCGCTCAGTTCACATCAGCAGGACCAGCCAGCAGCGACAAAAGCAGACCTGGGCTGAGAGGAGCACCATGCTTGCCAGAGCCGTGGGGTCGCTCTGGTGCTGTTGTGCTGCACTAGGGGTGGGATTCAGCACTCGAGAGCCCATCCAGGCATATGGCTTTCGCAGCACTTTGCAAGCGTTGGTTCAGCAGCCTTATATTTACAGCCGGATAACTGACAGGCTTTCACACCTATGGTTGCCTCAAAAAAGGCTCTGTGTTGGTTCTAACCTGTGGAAGGCTGCTCTGGGTATTGTATTTTAATCCAGCCTGCAGGCATTCATGAAATGCCAGTGAGGGAGGGGGAGCTGGAATAAGGAGATTTCCAAGTTGTGAAGCAAAATCAGCTTAACTTAAAGAAATGAGGTGAGGAAGGGGAGGAATCTGTCTTTGTGTGTGTAGTAGAGGCTCAGCGTGGCTGTGCTCTGCTTATTTCGTGTCGGGCATCTGTGAAAGCTGTATAAACTACCGTGTCTGATCTCAGGCTGCTGATAGCCCTGAATTCCCAGGCAGTAATGGATTCAGCGCTTCTCATTAGCATGCTGCTCCTTTTAGCATGACGCCTAATTGTGTTTACTTCCACAAAGCTGCATCAACACAAAAACCCTTGTTTATTATTGATGAGGAAGATGAGGGATCACAGTGGATTGTTATAAGGGGATTTTGTATGAAACGGTGGCCTTGTGGCATCTTGCGAGATTGGTGAGAGATGCTGCGCAAACTTGAAATGGATCAGTTGCAATGCTTCGGTGTGGACTTCTCCTACAAGCACGCCACCAAAACTAGACTCGCAGGAGGCCAAAACCAAAATATATTGATGTTTGGGGGATTTGCTGTTCTGAGAGTGATTCTCTTATCACAGTCACTAAGGTTTCATCCTCCCCTAAGGATTTCATATTCTATCTTACTTTCTACATCTTGGCTCTAAGATGAAATAAAACCGAAGGCAAATAACAGCTGGACATTTTGTGAGATAAATTCATGATGCCATGCTGATGCCTCACACGCTTTTATAACCACTCGACATAAGGCAACTTATCCATGTTTCACTGAGAGGTGGAGAAATTCCTTGTGGCTCTTTTATTTTACTTTCCTTTTCATTCTTTTTTTTTTTTCTTTTTCCCCCAGGCTCTTCATCTCAGAAGTTATCATGTAAAGGAATTTGTGCTATGTCGACAAATAAATTTTTAAAACAGGGCAAGTTAATTTTTATTTTGCTTTCCCTAGTTCACATACTCTTGGTTGGCTAGAATATTAATTTGCTGAATTTGTTAAAAACTTAGTGCATATGAGCAGAACTCAAGCAAACTAAGGAAAACCATTTGCAAACTAATTCTCGTAATGTGAGAAACCAAGAAGCGTTTCTTTCCTTCATAGCAAAAATTACATCTTTTCCCAAGATCAAGTCCCAGCATATATATATATTTTTAATACTTATTTCTGTATATATTCCTAAAGGCACCTGAAGCATACCCTGGGGTTTTGTATTTTAGCATTGCATTTGCAGAAGTGTTGAATTGTGGCAGCAAAACCAAAAACCCTTTGGTAAAAAGTCGAGATGGACACTGTGCGTAATTTTTCTTCTTACTATTATTATTTTTGCAGGAAGACTAAAAGTTAAAATCATTTGGGTATGTAATTAGCAGGTGTGCAGATTAGGAAAGAAAACACAATTCTTTGATAAATGCGTGAGGTTTGTTGTATGATCCTAGGCAGAAAGTCAAACCCAGAAGTGGTGCATAAGAATAGTGTTTGGAACCTCTTCCTGGCACATGTGGCTTGCTGGTTTTTGCCTCTTGGGCCACAAGCTGCAATGCCAGCCTGCTTTTGTGCTAGCCAGTTTGCTTGCAAACTACAAAATGGGCACAGAAGACAAATCTGATGGTGACCTAATGCTAAATTGAAATGAGATCTAAAGTCGCCTTGTCCCCTTCTATGAGAAACTGGATTTTATATAGGGTTCTATTATGCGCTTGAAATCACATCTTGTGTCAACAGTATTGTCCTTTCTTCTTTCTTTGCATGTCTTATGAGAGAGGGAATGCTGTTATGTGCTACTCGTGTAGAAACTGTAATTCCTCTCAAGTACAGCTAGAAAGTAGGGATTCCCTAAAAGCCTCCAACAACTTAGATCAGAAATAGACTTGATGCCATCTTGCAACGGAACCTGTAGGAGGGACATACTTACTGCAACTGGAATTAGCTTAGAAAACTGCTTTTGATAGCCATGATTGATTGATTTATTTTTAGTATGCATTTTATCAAGCCATGGTGAAAATGGGCATAATGACCCTTCCTCCTTTGGAGATCATGTGTGCATGTTCTTAAGTCTGACAGGCATGAGAAAAAAATGAGTACCAGTTGAAAAGACGAACAGGTTTCTCACTATTTTCCTGTTCTAAGGGATATAAATACATACATTTTCTAAACTGGAGATGTCAGAAGTAGGCAAGTTCCAAAGAAAACTGGCTTATCAATTACACTAGGGGGGCGGCTGTGGATATTTTCATCCTCTGAAAAGGAACCCTAAGATATTGGACTACATTGCGTTGTGAATATGTTGCTGTCTGTGGTTTCTACACGGCTGGCATAAAAGACAAACACATCCTTTAAGAAACTGTACAACTCCTTGAGATTTACCCATTCATCTGTCCACCCTTCTCTCACCATCTGTTTCTTTCGCTGTGGACATGTGAAGTTGCTCCATCCCTGCAGCAAAATGCAGCCTGGATGGTTCACAATCAGGCTTTTGCATGAAGCGGAGATTTCCTGTCTTTGCAAGCGCGAATGAACTTGCCTCTCCGTCAAGGTGTAGCCCTATAAAGAAACTGGATTTTGAATTCCGGCTGCACATCTGCAAGCTCCTTCAAGACGCTACAGACTTGTATTTCTTTGTCTCTAGATCTGGGATGCCAGGCTGGAGGAAAAACCTTTTTTTTTGTCTGCAGAGAATGCAGGACAGAGGTAAGGCAAGAAGGGAATAGGACAGCAAAGGGGGAGACTATAGTCTAGGGGATGCTCATGGGAAGGGGTTGGGTTCATTGCTCCTTTTTCTACTCGTTGATATTGTGAAGGCTGCAGGATCTATCCCCAAACTTGTGACTTTTTATTTTTAAAAAACCAAACCAAACTCACAATATATCTTTCCCATTAGAAAGCATGCCTTCAGTTTAAAATCAGTTCCTCTTCCAAGTACTGGTCCAGATCTCTGTGAGGCTGTTGTTACCAAATGCACGCCTGCTTTGCTTACAGCTCCGTCTTTAATCTGACCCTGGCCCAGCAGATACAGCTTTTATAGTTGTAAAGTTATGTCTATTAAAAGGCATCTGCCAGAGCATAACAGTTGGGAACTGTAAAGCTCACGTACCTACTTCATGCTCTGTTTTCCTTCATTAAAAGACAACGCTGGGCTATCGATTGAGTCAGGTAGATAGACATATACTCATTGTAGCTGTTACTTTCCAAAGAAGCTACTTTCTAGCTTTGAGCTTAAACCCTGTTGTTTATTTCATTTAGTGTCAAGGTGATGATATGAGCTGTATTTATATTACCTCCACTGTTTGTGAAATGCTTCTGTTTATGTCCTACTGTTTGAACTGAAATAGTTTAAACTAGCAGGCTCATGGCAGCAAATTCAGATTTTCTGATATGGTGGCAGGAATCAGGGTCCTGTAGCACATCGCTGGACTCCTTTGGGGGAGGGGGGGGGATAATTTATATTTACCAGTCATAAGACAATATCATTGAATTGCTGTTGGTGCTTTTTAACATATATTGAACAGCGTCATTAAAGTGTGAATGGAGCAGGATTTTAGTTCAGTACAAAGTAGCATGTTTTTTTCCTTAGAACCACAGAAAACTAGCCTGAGGTTTTATCATTTGTCTTCTCAGGCTAGAAATACCAAAGCATGTGTCTATTTTAAGAAAAAAAAAAACCCACAAAAAATCTTTGTTTAGTTGATTATCAATGATCTTTGAATTGCACTTTGAGATGCAGACATGAAGACATCCCTTCTGCACCCTTTCTGTTTGTGGAGGGTCTAGTTCTTGACACTGAACAGAAGATGGGCTGACATAATTGAGCAAATTATGGCTCTGTGTTTGATTTCCTGCTGTGTAGGAATGATTAAATCTCTATACCCAGGCAGGATGTATCTCTGGCACATGATCATTTTTACCTTGATGCACCGGAGAGATTTAAGTCAGCATAATTTGGTATGGAGTTTCTCTCCCAGACAGGCATTGCTTACCTAGCAGTCATCTACCATGTGCCTGACTAGATGGCTAAGTGGCAGCTAGGATTAGCTTATGAAGAGAACAAAACTGTTCTGTTTATATATTCCTTTTCTGATACTCAAATGCTCCTGTTAAATGTTTTAGAACCAAGCGACTTCACCCTCCACTGTAGCTCAAAGCCTCGATCCATTCTAGTTTGGATTCCTCTTTATTTTCAACAGCTCGATTTATCTGCAATAATGTGTTTATCTGCAGTAAAGCGTTTATGTACAATAAGGCGTTCATTCGCCATCCACCATCCCAGCAATTCCCCCCAAAACATGGAGCGGAGGAGGTAAGTTGTCTTTGTGGATGCAGCAGCTGAGCACTGTGCATCCTCGAGGAGATACTCGGAAGGCTGCGGGGCAAAGTCTTGCCCAGAAGAAGCGACAGCAGTGCCTGAGGAAGCAAGAGCCGGCTGCCCAGGCTGCCTCCGGCTCCACCAGCGGCTTCGTCCCGGGGCTGTGGCGGAGCCAGCCCGGCTCTGCCCGCGGTAGGTGGCAGCACGACCCTGGCGCTGCAGCCGCCTGGCTCCCACCTCCCGGTGCTGGGAGCGCTCAGCAGAGCTCACCGCGCACAAAGGAGCGTCTCCCCCTGCAGTCCCCTGGCCTCTTGCCAGCATTTGGCGAGCAGATTGGTTTCTTCTCCCCATTCCTTCCGTCTTGTGAAGTTCAGTGAGACATTAGATAAGTGGCGAACCCAGAACTGCAAGAAGAGCTGACCCTGGATTTCAGGCTGCCAGGTCAAATTCTGCATGGGTTAGTGGGGCTCAAGCTCTGGCTTCTGCTTTGGCCAGCTCTCTGAAATCAAAGTTGGACAAGTGCTTGTGTGTCAAGTAGCATGAGCAGAGCAGCTGCCACCCTTTCCAACTCCCAGCTGACATTGGCTTTGCTAGGGATAAGTCTAAAGATTAAAGAGGTAAGAATTTTTCCAAAAGGGCTGCTAGCTTGGCAGGGACACCAAAACACACACCCTAAGGAAACTCACATTTCTTTAGCTTGAGCGATCCTTATCCTGTTTCTGAACAGGACTCCAGCCCCCAGGACAATCCTCTTGATACAAAGGTTACTTAAAATAGAAGCCCAGAAGGCACCGAAGTGTCGCTATATGTATCACAAAAGAAAGCTTCGAGTGATTATGGATGTTATTTTAGAAATAATTGAGGAAAGAAATATTGAGTCGCTGCACATAAAGAGAGCTTGGAAATGTGTGTGGCACTGCTGCCATTAGTCAAATATAGACAAGCGGAATGAGAACTCGAATAATACTTCAAAATGAATAACTACATCAGGCAGAAGTCCAATGATTGCTTTATTAAAGCCTTGATGAGCATCAGGCAACTCCTCAGCTATACCAAGGAGCCGTGCAAAATGTAAATTTCAGTATTTTCTGAAACGCTGGAGGAAGGAGCCTGCACTACATGGAAGTGAAGGGGGCTTTACATTTTTTAAGTCTTGCCCCCACAGTCCTTGTTTCCTTGCCCACTAGTTTGCAAGAGATCAGAACACTGAGATGGCAGTTATTGTCTTTTCCACCTTCTTTGAATGTACAGGCAAAAATACAAAGAGTTTCCATGAAGTCCGACAGTCAGTATCGATGATTTGCAACTGTCTTGCCTCCTTCTCTGATTTGAAGTAGACTGTAGTCATTAATGTGTTGCTGACAGCTGGAGCTGGGTCACAATGAGATGGACGAGGAAGCAAGACAGTTATAGTAATGGCTTTTAACATATGTTGACAGAGCTGTAGTGTTGCTTTCTGCCCCTGCTCATTTCTTAAATGGCTTCCGTTCACCAACCAGAAAAAAGAAAAACACAGCATTTTATTTAGTGGCATACTGAAAGTAGTTCTTCATGAGATGCAAATGCTGATGTTTCTTACTGAGAGACAGATGAATATCGTTTCTCTGCTATCAAGTGTAGTAGTTCCAAGTGGGTTTTGGTGGAATAGATGAGTGCTTAATGCCAGTTCTGGTTTGAGGGAAGCTCAGGAGGAAGTCTGAGGCTATGGAATGAATTAAGGGTGAGTCCAAGCCTGTCTTTGTTTCCTGAGCCATCTGTCACTGATACACAACTGCAACTCACCTCAAACTTGTTGAGCACGTCTCCTCATTCATAGGCTCTGGATGGAGCAGGATCAGCAGGACCAAACAAGTCAGAGTCAACCCTGCCAGCTGCTGTCCTGAGTACCTGGGGTGGTTGTATCTCACCATCCCTTCCCTCCCAGCGTAATCATAAATGGACTTCTGGCCACGGCAGATACTGCTGTTGTGATAAGAGATCACACAGAAGTACTTCTGCTGTGTATTTTTTCCATGGTTGTTAAAAGACACCAAGCTATTCCTGGGAGAAATGACAAACCCCGGGTGAGCAACTTTGTTTACTGGCACAGCTAGTAACCAAGAAAGATGCCGTTTGGAAGTGTAGGGACAACTTAAAGATCCTTCCCCATAGAGAAAAGTTTGTCAATCAGGAAATCAAAGCAAAATGTAGAGCACATCCTAATTGGAAGCTTTCCCGGGCTGAGGTGTGTGTCATATCTGGGGCTCTAGATGGTGCAGAGCCAACTATCCCATACCTGATAACTCTTTCACTTAAGTGATTTGTAAAACTTCCCTGAGGCACCTCTGCAATGAGAAGCAGAGATGAAACCGTATGTAGCTGGAGGCAAAGCTTGCTGCTCAGTGAATGCCTGGATTGAAAACCTTTATACAGCAGTGGGATGGTGTGGGGATCTTCACTGTGAGTAAATGGTGATAAGCGGTGTTCTGGCTTGAGAGGATTATGTGACTTCATGAAGGTGAACGCTTGGACATGGTGCAAATGGGTCAAGTTTTATTAGTGATGCTGTGTGTATGTCTAAGGGGAAAGCTGATGTGTGCAAGGGAGAAATGAACAGAAGCAAAAAGGGAAGGAGGGATTCCTGAAAGCAGTTCTGCAAGGGAAAGAATGTGTTTCCAGCAACAGCTTCTATCACAAATTAGAAAAGTGGCTTTTGCATGGCTGTGGCTGAGTAAGTTCAGGCTTGTTTTTAAATTCTCCTGTCTTCCTAAATACTAGTCCAGATCACACAGCATCTTCACAGTAACCCAGACAAAGCTGCCTGCTGGCTGTCCCTAGGAGGCTTTCATACAGGATGGGACCAAAAGGCATTGTCGCTTATGTTGTACAGTTGTAATATTAACAGTGTTGAGTAACTGTATCAGCTGCTGGTGCTTCAGGCTCTGTGCTGACTGCTTGGATTTGGAGAGAACACCAGAATAACATGTAACATACACGGTCACCTCAGTGTATTGAATTTCTGACACATGCCTCAGTAGCCTGGAAATCAATAGGCAGCAACTGCAGTGGAGGTCTGGGCACTGCACAGCCCTGAACCATGTGGTTAGCAGGGGAAGAGGCACAGAGCTCTGAGTCTTGCTTAAACATGGATGTTTTTGGGCAAGTGATGAGGAAGATGCAAATCTCTCTGTCTTTGTCTTTCAACACTGTGTAATTCTCCCAGTGTCATCTTGTGCTGCTGGGTACTGGTAAGTGAATGTGGACAATCTCTGTGGCGGGGCATTGGCCATAAGTGACAAGATTATTGTTTGGGAACAGAATGTGGACACCCAGTCTAACATTGTTGGCAGAAAAGGTATCTGATGTTTGCAGTTTGCTCTAAACAGCATCTAAAAGTTAAGAACCCTCAAAGGAGGCAAAGCCAAAGCTTTGGCACTACTATCAGCTCAGCAGTCAGGTCAGTGAAGACAGGCCTTGTGCCCAGGAGACAGACCTGATGACAGTGGTGTTGCAGAAGGAAGAGAGCCAAGTGGAGATAGCTCAGTGGGGCAAGGACCACTATCTGGTGAAACAGACAATCCATAGGGCATGGCTAAATCACCAGTCAATCAAAACAAGTCACCCTGTCCCAGGGCATATGGCCAAAGAGGAATTTCTGCCTCACGAGTTTGGTTTGACAACCATTTCTGCAGGATGGTGCAGCTGGGCAGGAGGACAGCAGCAATTTCTGAACTTGTGGCAGTGTCCGTGTCACCATGATGCCTGAAGTCCCACAGCTGGACATTTCAGTCATACAAACAGATGTGACATTGCTCAGAGACAAGGATATTTACTTCTGAGATTTGCTATGGACTTTCTGCTGCTTGAAATATCTCTCCATGACTCCCCTCCAAAGATGTACCCTAGAATCTGTCTTTTATTGATTCTGCTTATGAATTCCCTAGCAGTACTTTTAGCTGTTTTGTTTTCTCTAACACAGAAGTGTAAGTACTGAAGTTAGGCTAACATGGAGCACTGGAGAAAATCTCACCACGCTAGCTTTGGCTCTTTCTACAATAATGTAGGTGTCAAATTCAATTATTGAAAGTCCTGAGCTACATTATCAGCTAATAATGTGCTTGCTATTTTAATGTTTCATGGTATTCTATGAGTCTATGTTTAATTGTTTCTGTGGCACTGGTGTCCTTTAAAAGTAGAAGTGTTGTAGCCATGACAGTCTAAAGAGGTTTAAGGGAGAGAGTCTCTTGTGAGATGAGCCAGTGTAAATGGCAAAAACAAATCAGCTTTTAGCTGCAAAAAGTGTGGATTTGACCTTACTTTTAAAAGCCCCTTTCTATATCATGTTCTCCTCAGACTTTCATTACTTTTCCTGAGAGCAATGCTAGTTCACCTGATAATGATCACTTTTCTAGGAATACTTTTCTAATACCCGGAATCTGAATATCGTCAAGCAATTATAAATTACAGCTGAGGAAACTAAGGCACAGAAAGGGCAGGTGATTTGCCTGTGTGGGTGGTTGAGTCAGTTGTATAACTCAACAGCTCTTGTCTCTGTGCTGGGTTTTAACTACTGAACAAGCATCATTTCCTTCCACCAGGATGTATGCTGGCTTCAGATGAGTCCTTTTCTAGAAAGCTCATGAGTTTTGCTGTCAGCTAGAATATTTGGTGCATATCACCAACTTCCTACGAGTTAGTGTGACGTGCCTTGATCCAATCCAGCTACAGAGCTGTGATCTGTCGCGAGTCCCAAAGGTACCAGGTACATTTGCAATGAAATTGTGGAGGGCTGTGTTTTCCCCAGAGGAGCAAGCTACAGAAATGTGCCATATTTAGTGTTAAAGAAATGAACTCTTTAAGAAGTTGTAGCTGGGTGGGGAGTTAATCCCTGCTTATGTTTCTACTTTGATGGTAAATGTGGGCAAAAATATCTTCTTGTTTCTTCAGTGATTTTATTCAGTGCTGCTAGTGGGGGATAGGCAGGGTCTGAGCTATAGCAGTGCTCCTGGTGCTGGTAGTCCTCAGGAAAGCTCCCTTAGAAGTGATTGCTCCAGCTGGCTGGATTAAGCCTTCAGGTGCAATCACTCCAATCACTGTCCTTTAAACTGCTGGGTAACTCCCTGCTTAGAAACATGGAAGGGAGTCAGCCTGTAAAGAAGACTCTTCTTTGCTGTGGTGGGACCCTCTCATGCAGTTCTCGGGTCATTTCTTGCCGCTGTCTGCCCTCTGCAGTGTTGCAAACTCTTGTGCTTACATGAAGAGGGCTGTTTTCAGGGAAAACAGGCTATTGATAGTAACTTCAAAAGAGATTCTCTTCAGCCCAGCTCCCACATTGCTTTTGAAGAGCCAGAGGGGGCGGGGAGGGTAGATAAAAATAATAAAGAGCTAAATTAACTGTGGGTCTTTAACTCAAGTACCTCAGTTAGGATCCTCATGCCTTCAGGCTCCCTCAAAGCTGTGGACTTTGGTAGGTTTCTGCTTTCAGCCCATTTCTGCAGAAAAGGTTTTTCCTCCCTCAGTGTGCACAAAATTACAGGAGCTTGTTTGAAGCAGACTCTCACAAGTGCCTTTGGGTTGAGCCTCCCTAGTTTTCCCCAGGCAGGGGAGGGGTTTCCAGATTCCTGCTGCCCAGCTTGGCATATGCCATGTCACACTTGGCTACCCTGTGAACCTGGCTGCCAGTGCCTGAAACGGCCAATGCTTCTCAGACGTGAGCAGTGGGCAGAGGATGGAGGGTGAGACTGCTGACCCTTAGCAGGCTGCTCAGCTCTCCTGTGACAACTGCTTTTCTTTCACGTAGGGACAGAAACGCTGGTCAGAAAATTAAGCTGAAGTCCATATGGATATATCTAGATGGATGTATTCCTTTGGTGGGGCAGCTGCCCTGTCCAGTCCAAGCGGTGTCAGGTACTAGCCTTCTGAAACTGGAATTAGCTGATGCCATTCCAAGGAGAGCTTGGTCCATAATATTTTAGATTATAGTCGATGTTGCACACAATATTATCATTCTCACAAAGGGAGGCAGAGATGCAGAGTGAGACCTACCAGCCAGTTAATAAAAGGCCTAATCAAGAGCAAAAAAAAAAGCTGCTAGTCATTGTAGAGATATGTTGCCCCAGGAAATTAAAACCACGAATACCCCGGCATCCGCAATAAACATCTTCTTTGTGTCTGTGTAAAAGCGCCGAAACCTCTGGAATATTAAGAAACAAGAAAGATGCTTTTCAGTCCCCCCCCGCACTTCAGCTGCCTGCAAGCGCTCGTGAAAAAGACAAAGTAGATGAGCCTGACTGGTGGGGGACTTTGTTTACTGCGAGCCCAACTTCCCAGCTGTAACTGCTCACAGCAGCAAACGCACCTGTGGGGGACGCGGGGCAGCTGCCGCCTGTTTGCGGGAGAGGCTGGGCAGGGGAGGCAGAGCTCGGGCAGGGGCTTTCCACACCTTCCCTGGGTGGGGATTTAAATGTTCAGCACCAGCTGGCGAGGGGGACCCGCAGAAGCGCCGGTGCGGGTCGGAACCCTGTGCGCGACAGCAGGCGGGGGCCCATTCCATTCTGTGTAAGCGCACCCCACCAGGGGGAAGCCCCCTATACACACACAGAAATACATACACATAATTTTTACTGAGAGCCCCGGTTTTGGCCGCCTCTCGCCCCCGGCGGCTGGCGGGGGGGCCCGNGTGTGTCCCTGTGTCTGTGTGTCCCCCCCTGGGAGGGGGGCAATCCTGTGTCGGCACGGAGCTCCACGAAGCAAGGGGCTGGAGGGGGGATGTGATGCGATGCTTTTCGTACCGGTAAACTTTGCTGCGGCAAACCTGTCCTTCCATCCCCGGGCTTGCCTGGGCTCTTGGTGGGCTTTTCCCCCTCTTTAAGCGGTGGGAGCAAAGCTGAGGGCGAGGTGGCCTTTTTGGATATTGCGAAGGGCTTGCAGCATCTCGGCTCTAACTTTCTAAAGCCGCCGGTGCTGCTGTTTTCAGCTGGTTAATTTTCCCCAGGGCTCACTTCTGCCGGGGGATGGAAGGGTTTGCGAATTGCACGGAGGACGTGTCGCGGTAGCCGGGTTCCTATTGCGCTGCTTACTGTTGCTCCAAGGGACTGAGAATTATTTTGTTTACACGCTCAAGAGTGGGATGTTAAATAAATGCTGGACCTGCAGCTTATAAAAGTCGGGAGGCGAAGACATCCACAAGGTGGCACAGCAGAAGGGAGCTTTAAACCCTACGCTCCGGCTCCTGGGTTTAGAGCTGAAAAGAGTGGTGGGGAAAGTTTATGTCTTTGAAATGAAGTGCAATTTTCGTGTGGTCTCATAAGGCTCAGGTGGAGGAGCTGAATTGGGATGGGCAGGAGTAAGCAGGAACGTGTGTCTGACTAACCTCAGCTGTTTTGGTGCGAGTAGTTAATAGCAGGTTTTCCTCCTCATACCCTTTCCCTCAGCTGCCTCTCTAGATTGAGCCCTGGTAAGCAGATTTACCAAGTATCTGAAGCGGCACTGTTGCATTGTTTGGTGTGAGTAATGCAAAAATCAGGGAATTCTTTGGTCTTGCTGGTTAGTAAGCACGGAGAGAAATGGTGCTGTTAGATGCCTGTAAGGTGTCAGGACAGAGTTGTTAAGCTGCTGACTCTAACCCTGATTCCTCGCTCCCGTTGCTGTGGGGAAATGCCATCTATTTCTGACATCAGCCTTCTCTGGGACTATGGCTTCTGCTTGGAGACTCCGGCCACCTGAGATAGAGCTGTTAAAAATCTTGTCCTGTAGATGAGTAAATCAATCCCCTGTTCCGTCGGTGTGAGATCAGCCCTGTTACCAGTGCAGTGCTTTGTAATGGTGCCCAGCTGCAGCTGATGGGGATGCTCTTGCACTGTTGGACCAGGGATGGCTTTAAGTGCCTTATAAAACATTAACAGCAGCAAGGTCTTGATGTGCAGCTGGACGGGGTTATTGTATTTGCCTCTGTGACTTCAGATGTATATACTGACTTGTCTCGGCGGTCTATGTTATGCCTTTCCACCTCATCTTCCCTCCCTCTCACTTCAGTCCCGACACTGCAGGGAGTCAGTGACTGGTGTGCATTCCTGCAAGTATGTTCAGCATTTTCCCCAGTGACATGGCATTTATTGCCATGAGTGGCTTAAGGGTAATCGGTCTTTGGGAGTTCACATTTAGTTAATCACAGAATGGCTTATCTGGAGAAATAAATCTTGTGCTCTGGAGCTGATGTGCTAGAGGAAGTATATGCCTGCTAAAGAATGTACTGAGTTCATAGGGAGCTTTTCCCTTTCCCCAAGGTGAGCGGTTTGATGGTTGTGTGACAGCGTATATCTCTGCAGGGGTAGCAGAGGAGGTATTTGGTAAGGTTTCTGAAGCACTGCAGTGTTAACAGGTATGGTGCAGGGTTTAGCTGGATGCTGGAGGAGCTTTTACATCATGTCATGTATAACCCTGCCAGGAAATCTCTGCAGGGTTCTGTTCAGATTTTGACTTTTGCAAACCAACCTCCAACCAGTCTGAAGAAATGTGTCTTCAGTTTCTTCTTCTTCTGTTTTTCCTTATTCAAGAAAAGTTATATCTGCCTTGTTGGCATCCCCATGGCTATGCAGATGTGGTAGTTTTTGTTTCAGATATCTAAGCTGGGGAGCTTCTCCCCCAGGCATGTGTGTTCTGACCCATCAGCATCTTAACTTCTTCTGAGGACCACAGTACTCAAGTTTCCAAAGAAAACATCCTGGCATTCAGCAGGAGCACAGTTATGATTAGAAGAGTGGTATATTTTGGTTACTGAATATAAATGTGATGAGCATCTCTTGCAATTTGCAGCCATTCAGTGCTGGCTTGGAAGCTTCATTAATCACAGTGAGTACTCAAAAGGTGAGCCATAGTAAGTCACATAGGGAAATGTGAGATGTATGTGAACTGTACTGAAGCACAATTGCCATTTCAAAACACCACCCATGGTGCGTTTCCTTATACATGTTTTGCCTTAAAGTTTCTATCCCCTGGAGGATGGGGGTGACTCCTGACCAGTGTGCAGAAACTGTCCATTCCATAATGTGTTGCTCTTCACCATCACAAGAGGGTTATACATGGCATGTGCTATTCCAGTTGCATTAAAAAAAAAAAAGAAAAGAATTGATGTTAATGGCTGGGAAATTCTTGCATAAAATGTACTCCTTCCAGCCTTCATTGATAACAGCCCTGTTACTCCCAAGTCAGGGGGTCCATTTGCTTCTCTCTGTACAGCCATGGGGTTCTCTCAGACCTGGGAGTGGAGGTTGGAGCCCACAACCTGGATGTTTTGTCTGTTGCTGTGTATGCAGAGTTGCGCAGCCAGATCTCATGCCAATTTACCCCCCTGATACCTGATCCTCTCAGGGCAGTGAGGAGAACTAGTTGGTCATGCCAGTTCCTTTGCCATCCCAATTTTCTCTTGCTGCTGTCCTTTCTGTGAGGACTGCAGGATTTGGACTGTATCCTCACTGCTTCCACGCTTTCAGTAGCAAAAGAACCAAAAGCTCATTTCTGCTTTGGGAGCATGAGTGTATGTGGGCAGGTGGGAAAGTCTGTGGGGATTTTGGCACATCTGAGTGGATGTGGAGACTGGATGCCTAGAAAAGATAAACTGTATCTGTAGACACAGCAGTGAGGATGTTTTTATCCTAAACTGATGAGAATAAGTGTTATCTAGAGGCATATGACTTGTATAACATGGGTTGCAATAGTAGGCAGACAGCCTTTGGTAAACCTGAGACATTTTTCTTCTACTGGGAGGGAATACAGAGTTTGAGTGTAAATTTAGGTTGTTGATATAATTCGCCTTCCTCCCTCAGATGGTTTTTCTTCAGGAAAACCAGAAAACTTGACTCTCACCTTAAAACTCCAATATGATGCCATATTAAAAAACCCCAAACCCTAAAACCTTAAGACAGACTGATGTAATGCAATTATAAAATCTGAAATGAGTTACCCACCCCTTGCAAGAATCATGGGGCACCTGGGAGGGAGGTGGGGAAAGGGGTAATTTAGACCTGCTTCAAAAAGTGACAATATTGCAGGATTGTGTTGCTGCTGTTTGCTTCCTTCCCTTGTATATGGCTCCTTGCTGGTTACCTTGGAAACAGCTGTAGGAGCATATAGGGGCATTTTTGCTGCTGTGCAGTCATGGGCAGAGGTGTCCTATGGTGTGTGGGGAAAGGGAAATCCTTCATGGTGCAGGTTGATTTGCAGAATGTGTGTGTGTGGGGAAAGTAAAAACCCATTGTGAGATCTCTTTCTTGCCTGCCTTGTCTTGCTGAAGGTGCAATTTGGCAAGAGTGGGACCCTGGGGAATATTTAGAAGGGGGAGTGTGTTTTATCACGGTTTTGGCAGAGCTATTTAAATTTTTATAATGGGAAGGTAAAAATATTGCAGCAGTCTATCTTGAGGGGGTTTAAGACGGCTGTGCTATAAACATCAGCATTTTATTCTGTCCTCAGAACAGTATACTGGGATGTTATAATCATTGTTTCACCATGATGGAGTAAGACTGGAAATGGGATTCTTCTTTACTTAATCACATGCATTAAGGAGAAACATCCCGATAAGACGGGGAATTCACTGGTTTTGTGTGATTAGCAGAAAATTAGATGGTCTTTCACCAAGTTCCATGTTGTTTGTGATGTGCATGTGATATATAAAATAACTGAAATAGTGTTAGAAATAATGCAAGTTGTCTTTTATTCGCTTACCCATAAACATTTTGATCTTGCAGGCTGTGGTGTGCATAACTTGAAATCAATTGAACTATTCTGCTGCTTAAAATTGTCTGCTCTTATGCTTGCGACATCAGAAATAATTCAGTCATTCAAAAAGGAGGTTTTTGTATTTATCAAGTCATCTTAGCACCATCTTTCAATGCCAGGTGGAGTCTGTTCAGTTTTAATACACTGCCTTACAGAGTCCTTTTGTCCAAACCTACAATGACATGGTCCATTTTACTGGCACTTAATTTTCAGTAAGGAAATTCAGCTGGATAGCTGTCGCTTAAATAGTGTTCCATTGAACTGCTGTGTGGTTGAAGGGCTGTTAGGTCTGTCTGCTGAATGCAACGTATTAATACATTCCTGCATGTGATACCATTACTTTACTGTGCATCCAAGCTTTGTCAGAGATGAGGACTTGCACATGCAGTGCTCAGCAATTTATGGGCTGCTGTTTGTTGGCAATACTCGTTATACAGGCCACTGCTTTTAAACGAAATGTAAAAATAGAGGTTCCGACCCTCCAGTGGAGTGTGTGGGGGAATTAGGATTGCTTGAAGGCTGTGGTGGTGATGCTTAAGGGATAATGTTCATTCATCAAACTGATGGGACAGCCAGAGCAAATCCTGCTAGACTTTGATGGGGTCTTTTCCGTTCATTAATATGTTGATGTGGATTTGGTACCCATCAAGTGAGGGAGTAATAGCTGCACCCGAGCGCTGTGCTTGCCTGCTCCCCTCCTCGCTGGCTGTCACACTGCACTGAGTTTGGGCTGCTGCTTTTGATCCTGTGCTTCAGCAATCGTAAAATTTAGCTCT
>WEIS01060471.1:0-12600 GCA_013389965.1 Todus mexicanus | reverse complement strand
AGTCGGGGGGGGGGGGGGAAGTCATTTTCTATTCCAAGAAAACATCCACCACTAGCACTAGTGAGAAGCAGAGTTCTGGTCTGGTGCTTTTTTCTTTTTTAAAGCCCTAATGACTACTTTTTATTCCATAATCACAGAGTGCCCCTTTCACCTGATGATTTTTGTTCAGTCTTCAGCGCACTTCCTTTCCTGCTTCATCATTCATCAGCTATGAGGTCATTAATTTTAAATGGGAGGCTCTCAGTAACCAACAGAGAATTTTCACATCAAACCTTCTCCAGCTGATAAGTTAATTTGTCAGTAAGCAGGCTTGGCAGCCCTTTTGTTTTGTATGGAATTTTCCAGACAGTCCTCTAGGCTGACACCACAGAAATTTGGCATCACCATTTACTATGGGACTTCAGTCTTGAGGGAGGCTCTAAAAGAAAACAGAGATGACATATTTCCCCCTGTACTCCCAAGGTCTCTATACCTACAACTATCTCTGTTCTGCTGTCTGCTGGGATATGTTTAACCATACTGCCAATGTATGGATGCATGCCAAAAAAATGTGTATGGCCATTAAGGAACACTTGTTCTCTGGCTGAAAGGGCCCCTTTACACATGTCTGTCCTGAAAAAACTTGCACAAAAGCTTAATCTCCAAGATATGACAGCTAACAAACTCATTACAATCCATATGGGGGAGGGAACAAGGGGGATACAACAAGGAGACCAAGTAGCTCAGAGATCCACAAAGTCTCCACAGCAAAACAGCAACCCGAAAAAACCTCTGGAGCCAGTAATGGAACCAGCTTTTTCTCAAACTAGGTGTAGAAAGCTGTGCTGAGAAAACTCCACAACACAACGCAGGATCTGTTATGTGGAGCTTCTGTTAAAAATCACGTGGAGCCTGGTGAAGTTGAGCAAATTGAAATATGCCGAATTAGCACAAACTTCTCTGTCCAAAGAAATTTTACAGCCCAGATAATCTCCTCTGTTATCACCTTAGTTTGTGCTACACAAATTGTAAGGTCAAGGAAAGGGAGAGGAGCAAGCATGTGCTTGTTTCATCAGTCCTCTAACCGCTGACCATGCCATTCAGGCCAGTTGAGATTCAGCCTAAGTTGGTCTGGGCCTGGCTAGAGGAATCAGGAACATGATGCCTTCTTCATTCTATGTGGAGCTTTGGTGTAGAGATGTGCTTCTCCTACCACACATGCTCCAGAAACATTATTTTTTTTAAGTGAGGGTCACCTTTCATACCAATGTCTGTAGACAAGTGAAATAACGGCCAGTCACTTTTCTATTTGGGACATTATGTTTTGACAGTTGTCCAGTATAGCACTCTCTAATGGTCTTAAAACCAACTCTTGCTCTAATTCCTGTTGCTTTATATGCAGAAAGGACTATCAGGACTTGCCAGGAGAGAGAATGGATGAAGATAGAACTTTGGAGAGCTTCTGCATATTTGGTTTTTCACTCTGAACTTCCAAGGAGAAGGAAGAGTCGAGTATGTGCCTGTGCATTTATGCCTGGAAGAGGTCACTGGTGATGTAATGTCCTTGGAAGAGCAGCAGTGACTATTCTGCAAATTGGCATCTGTTTCTTTCTACTCCTCCTCCCTCACTGCTGCTCGCTCTCTCTACTTTTGAGCATGGCATCCCCACAGCTGTTCTTTCTCTTTCTCTTTTTCACCTTGGAAACAAATCAGTTCCCTTTTTCAGGTAATGTTTGAGACCACCACTTTGATCCTGAGGAGCTACAGAGGTGAAAGGACTAGACTTCCATTCCAATTGCCCTGCCCCTGCTCCTCTTGGCCTAGACCATCAGGATCACAGCCAAAGCAGCCAAGGATTAATTACAGAGCTGTGCATGAAAGGAGACCCTCGGTGCTGGAATTATTGCAGATATCACAAAATATTTTGACGGCTTTTAGCTACAGGGCCCAATCCTGTCACCAAGCCACATATGGACCTCCCCTTAGCTATATGGGTGTTCCAGAGGCAGGCGTCTGGGGACTATCAGCCTCTCTCAGAAGCATCTAACAGATCTACATAGGACTATGAATGATGCATACCAACATGCGATTCTCCACATGTAACGCAAATTCAGCCTTACTGCTGAAGTGTTGCAGTAGTTGGAGGAACACGCTGCTCAGATCCTTTCCCAGACTTTCATGATTCAGGGTAGTTAACTGGAAATGCAAAAGCCAGTTGAGTCGCTGGGTGGCTGCTCATATGGAATTTTGATGCATCTGTAAAGGGGAGAGAAGTCGGCTTGTAGCATACTTTCTGCTATCAAAGGCATGCTGGGCAGTAAAGCTAATTGCATTATGCTGTGTTCAAACAAAAACGCTTGAAAGCAGTTCTGCCTAGTGATGTGAATATGTGCACAGGGCTCGTGTATGTGACTGCTGCAGTAAAGTGAAATGTTTGCCAATGCCAAAAAAAAAAAAAAAAAAGGAAACCAAACCAAACCAAAAAAAAAAGAAGAACATTTTTTGTACTACCTCATGGGGAATTTTCCCTCCAGTTTCTAACCAGTAATATCCTCCACTCATTTGCCCTTTTAGGTATTTTCAACTAAATGGTTTCTTGCTCATAAAAGAAATTACGACACAAAAAACCCTGACCAGAACAAGATACTCCACTGCACATGCTGCATCTCAAGGGAAAGGATGAGACAATAAAAAGCATGTTACAGATGTTATTCATGTTGCTTCACGCGCTGTTGGAAAGCTCTCAGACACTACAGCTCTGAGCAAGGGGAAACAGTCCATAGACATAGAGTAGGGTCACTAATGATTTATCTTATTTAGGACAAGATTTAAAAAAAAAATAATCAATTATATATTCATAGACAATGCATTAACAAAAGTAATGCTCCTGAAGCCTTTCCACTCCACCACAGCCCTTACAGTAAGATGCTAATACAATATTTCAAGAGTCCAGAAATTAGTAAAGATTTCAGATTATTCAATATTTCTGAAGTAAAATATACATGCAAACTAACAATCTTGTTAACAGCTTATAAGGAGTCTCTGGAGTCGTGCTAGCTTTGAATCACAGAGTTCCAAGGGAATTTTTTATTATAGTTTTGGCTCCAGTGCACTCACACCATGTGGGTTTTTGCTTTGAGTTTTAGGTTTGAATGGACCAAATACTTCAAAGCAAGACTCTAAATCAGGAAAATGCTCTGAGTTTCATATGCTTTCCACTCAAAACCATACCTTGGCCCAGATTCCCTCACAATGGAGCCCAGCCTCACTTGAAACTTGGCCTGCGTTTGTGAAAGCATTTACAAATCCGATCAAAACTGGCCCAAGTTTCAAGTTTGTAATAAAATCCAAAACCAAGAGTTCTTCTTGGCTTCAAGTGTCTCTCTGTTCTAGTAATTTCCGCTTGTTTCCGTTAAAAAGAAAAAAAGTATAATTCATGCTGATTTATGCCTGTTGCGCCAGTAAATGCAGAATAATTCCATTAATTAATCGAAGTTCTTTCAGATTCGCACGAGGGTAGGTGTGAGCAGGTTGAGTAGAGGTTTTAGAAAGATGAAGGTGGGAAGCTGAGTAAATTCCGAGGCCAAAATTCCAAAATGCAAGACCTGCCTTTCTGTTGAAGTTAACAAAATGCAACTGCAGCTTTCTTGGGTATGCGCAAATCCTTCTGGTTTTGAAGACGGCACTCGAAAGTACCTCAGGATGGTGTCATGGCAAAGGGCAACATCTATCTCACCAAGTCCAGGCTGCAGCAGCTCCACCATGATGTCTGCCACCACCACACTGCCCCACTCTCTCCTGTCCTTTCTGGCAACGCCGGCCTCTGCACAGTGATCAGGTGAGCAGGCTGAGGGATTGTAATTTTTTTCCAGCTGTGTCCAAGCTTGCAACCAAGCAAGACTTGAACCAGTAATGTTGACTAACAGACTGGATCACAAACATGCAGCTGGAGACACCGGTATGGGTGAGAGCACTGAAGCCTGGATTTAGAGTGGCTTAAACCACCACAAAACCACCCTCAGGCTTGCAGAAACAGGATTGCATGAATACTGAGGCTTCTGCATTTGCAAGAGTCTGCTACTCACCGTACATCGCAGATTTGGCAGTACATAATCTACCACAAGACACTAAGAATGACATCAGTGACACACCTATTACTTGTTCTGCCACCAGATCGTATTGTCTGAGGAAAGGCCACCAAGATGAAACAAAAACTGCTTGCAGCTATCACACACAGCAAACCCAGCCACCAAACCATGGTAGGGAGCTATCCCATAGACACATCTTTGTAAGAGAAACAGAGACCGCATCCTAAACCCTACATAGCAACTTATGGTTGCAACCTGATTTTAGACTGGCAGGGCTGAGGCATTGCATGGGTGTAATATGGCAGGTAAAGGGCAATGGCAGGCAGATTATGACTCTGGGTGCTCTTGGACTGGTTATCTCTTTTGCAGTCCCTCTGTCAGGAATTCTCAGGAGGAGAACTTGCTTTGACCTTGCAGCATCACCACAGGCAGGTGCCAGGTCACACTGTGCCTCATGAAACCAGTCCCTTCGGCTCCGCTTTTCACCCTTCTCCTCCCCCCTGGGGAGAACGAGGAGCTGACTGTGCTGGGGACTGAATAAATCAGAAACGCACGTTGCATTTACATCCTTTTTAAACGAACCTGTTTCAAAAGGCAGGTCTGCTCTGTTTGTCTGCTTTTTACCCACTCACCTTTCGTTACGCCAGAACTAGAAATGTGTTGTTAAACAGCCCACAGCTCCAATAGTGCCCTCTGATCGCGACAGAAACACTTGCTAGCACTGGAAGGACTCTTCAGTGGCTCCTGCAGTTCTCCCCCACATTTTCTTACTGCCCAGGAGCACTTTGGAGCAGCTCCGTCCCACCCGGGGCCACTCTCCCCACCCCCCTTCCCCAACCCTTTTCCCCCGGAGCAACGGCGAGGGCAGGAAAACGGCTACCTGGGGCCCTGAGCCGTGAAAAGATGCGGTTGGAGCGCAGCGAAAACAAAGTAAACGCCATGAGAAGGCCGTCCCCCGCCTCCCCACCCCCGTCCCGGGCCCACCAGAAGCGGCCGGAGCGGGAGCCGGCAGCCGGGCCACAGGGCTGTTTGATTGCCTAAGCCTGGTGGCCAGACAATAGGACCAGAAAGAATGGCTGCTTCCTTCCTTCCTGTCGAGTGTTCTGCCTGAGTGAGCAAATTCAATAGCACTTCGCTTCGCAGCAACACCAGGCTCTCTCGCACAGGCGAAAATCAACAAAGAGCCATTCTCGGGCATTTCCAACTGCACCTAAGCCAAGGCACTGAGCTGTGGAGCCATCCGGCCCGGGAAGGGGGGCGGCGCACGGCGCTTGAGGGTGCGCGGCCAGGCGCGCTAAACATCCAGGTTATTGGTTATGGCGAAGCTCTGCCTTATTATTTTCATTTTCTTTTCATGTCAGGCACCGGGCACTTTGGTTCCCCATCCCACCCCCAACCCTGCCACTTATTTTGTTGTTTTCTTCTTTCTTTTTTTAAAGGTTCCTGCTGAATTTACTGGTTTAAACCCCTCTATACGGGCTGGTTGAAGGGTGCCGTGAGGTATTCAGGCGTAACTAAACCAGGAGAAGGTGACACAAGAGTTGCTGTGTGTGAAACGTAAGCCCACTGCTTTCTTCAAGTGGTCACACATTTAAAGCATGGGCTGACTGGAAATAAAATAGGCGTCGTTACTGGAAAATATCAGAAAAAAAACAGCTAAGCAGATGACCAAGACTCTGCTCAGGTGGGTATAAACTAAACCATCGTTCCCTATAAATTCCATAAAAAAGAAGGTAAGAATCGTTGTGGAGTGTGGTTTTTATTAGTCTCAGGCTCTTTTCTGTGTTCCAGATCCCACTCTAGCTCAGCACTGTGCCAGACTAAGAAGGAACATTGTGTCACTAAAAAGACAAGAACCCAGGATTCGCATGCCCAGAGCTGCCAGTCAGAAGTCACATTTTTTGTAAGCACTGAGTTTTTAGAACTTCAGAGCCCATGAAGAGGGTTCAGTCCATGGAGCTTTCCCCATGCAGAAATAGAAAGCACACTCAGTTTCCCTACCGTCTCTGCAGTGTAGTTTTTACATCATTTTTGCAGCATAACAATTGGTCCCGTGGGATTCCTGTGCATCTGCAGCACGGCATCTCCTCTTGTTGTACATGCATGGCAGAGGACGTGGCTGTACCAAGGGACGTATTCTTGTGAACATCTGGGTTTGTTGATTCAGTGTGTGTGGGAAGAGGAAGGGGGAAGTGCAGAAAGTCTCTCAAAAAAGAAAAGCTTACACGGGATCTTTGAAGAGATCTCTCTCTCTCTGTCTCTCTCCTAAAAAGATAGATTTTTTTTCTTTTTGTCTTTGAAATGAGCAAAGTAAGATTTTGCACTTGCCTGCTGCATCTGTTTTCTCAAGCAAAGACCTGTTTGTTTTTCCCATTGTGTCTGAACCATATTTGAAACAGACCACTGAGCCAAGTTACATCAAGCCTGTTTCTTTTCTTTTCTACTTCTGAACTATGACAGATTATCCTAACCCATCTGCAGTCATGATTAAAAATATGAAAATAATTTTTACTTCTCTTTTGAACTGCCTTTGATATAGTATTTGCTGTCAGATAATCTATAGAGTTTTAACATCTGGTAATGCAAAATGGTATGTTATTGCAGCTGAAGAAAGAACCATTTAGATATTTTTATAGCGAGTTTTTTGTGGCATCCAAGATTGCAATTGTGGCTTTAGTTTACAATAAACTTGTGGTGGTACAGTTATAACTAAATTATTCATTTTTATGCATAAGAACATAGTTTATAACCCAGAGGAAAAAAAAAAATCCCAACACAGAGGATCTTTATTAAGATACACATACTGCTTACATGATTACGATAAGTGACGTTCAAATATGTCATCACCTAATCTTAGGAAACCAGCTCAGACAACTTTCTATTAAGCAATAATCTGTAAATGACAAAACAATATCTATTTCAGTCATTGCACAGTGAAAGCTAGATTACTGTAGTTGAAAGATTTTACTCTTTCTCCAAGAACATTCAGAAGCAACATGTAGAGAAAATTAACAATCAAAGTAGGACAGCTGTATAGACTTTAATCTTTTAGAATTTGTTATCAATGGAAATACATAGACCTTACAAATACAGCTGATCTAGTTGTTAATGTTTATGGTCTGCTTCCCCATCAAAACATAGTAGCTGGTAACTTAACACAAGGCCCACTCCTGTTTCAGTTTTGGTTGTTTTAGCCACTGGAAGAAGCTCATGATATTATGCAGTTGGTTTACTGCTAGTGAAAAGTAGTAACCTAAGAGGATGGAGTATGAATCCCAATTACTTTTTATCCAAATTCAGATAAAGTTTCCCTAAGGAAGCATTACATTGTCTGTAATGTAATTAATTCTCTGTAGTACCTTGTCCTGTGGGAAAGAGTATGTATCTAAGGTTGAAGAAACTGATTTAGATCGAAGAACACCACTGCCAGTCTATACTCTGATTGCCCAAAATCTGGTATTTGTAAGCATTTTGTTTATGCTCTTCCTTACTTGATGTCCTCTGGAAGTGACATGCAGGTACCTTCCCCACTTGCTTCATCTAGAATTGTACATCACTGTAAGGAGATTTCAGCCTCAGGTTTGAAGATTCCACATGTTCATGTATGTCACATTAACTCTGAGAGCAAAACCAAACAAAGTATTGGACTCTGGCATCTGGGTAGGTGGTTGTTGGCCATCAGCTTCTCATTGTAACACAACCACCTTCCCTTTAGCACCTTCTGTTCTTTTAAAATGATCTGGTTCCCCCCGTGTTTTTTTTTTTAATCTCCACTGTAGCCAGGCTAGAGAGAGGTCAGATGAGTCAGACATTGGTTAAACCAACAGAACGGAGATAATTTTTGACAGTTATATAACCTCCCAGTTTCATTTTAGTAGTTTGCGAATTCCTCTATCTGTACCCACCAGGACTTCCCACAATGTCCTAGCAGAAGTTGAGAAGATAGCTGTTCAGTGTACTTTAGACCGTATATTAAATACTCTCATTAACCCTATGTCATCTGCATTCCTCACAGTCTTTTGATATGTTTATGTTCAGATTGCGGCTGGAAGACAAATACAGGTGAGGAGCTGAGGTGCAGTCTACACTGAGTTTGGGAAGTATGGCAGGCACGGGAGAGCTGGTGGTAGCCAGACTAGCTCAGGCACTCATGGAAGCACAGGCAAACCAGCTCAGGATGCACAGATCTGCGTGGGACCCTTGGCATTTAACCCACATGGAAGCCAAGCCATGCCATTGAAGTGATTCCCATCTGCAGTTCCCAATTTATGGTAAGGGGTTTTCTGAACCATATAAAACAAAGTCGTCACAATGGTGCCTTTGATTAAAATTTTTATAGGGGGCCACAGTGGCTTTTGAGAACAGTGGGAGTTGACAGTGGTCTGCTGGTGCTGCTAAAAAGTTCAGGAATGCTGAACTTTAAGGTTAGGTTGTCTGATTGCAGTGCAAATATATGCTAAGTGACTTGCCCAAGGTCATTTGTATTATGATATCTATAGTAGAGCAGGCACTGAACACTGATTTTCCATAGCTGTGGTTAGTGCTCTAATCTCTGCTATGAAAAGAAAAAATATTTTCTAATCTGACTAAGTATGTTGAATTGTATCTTAGGCAAAGTTTAACTGGCAATACAATATACATAAGTAGGCTAATAAGCATATCAGGAATCTCCATCTTTACTTCTTCCCTATGTGAACACTTGACTTGAAATAGCAGTTCATTTTAATTTACACCTTCTGCTATTTTGGGGGCAGACTCTAACCCAGGAATTGAAATGGGACACGCTTGTTCTCAAGTGCGAGGAATTGCAAACAGGTTTGCACAGAAACAATGAATGAACGGACTTGAAACCACTTTTGTTTCTCCCTACAGGAGAAAGTTGCACTGGTTAACAAACAAGATAGTTTAACTTAATCTAGCTAAACCACATTAAATGGCGGGTGGAGGTCTGTTACGCATATTCAGACTGAACAGAGTTTACAGCACTTTAACTGGGTCAGTCTTGAAAAACTGTGCATGACTGGTCTATAGACAAAGACTGCCATTATTAGGGTGCACATTTCTTTATAACCCCAATGTCAGAACTTGGAGGAAACTCTTCTTCAGGTTTATTTGCTGCTGTAGCTCATGCAATTGTCACTCTCTTGCTTTCCATAGACTAGTAAATCATGGGGCAGACAGCCCCTCTTAGAGAGCTTAATGGTCTGACCATATTGCTAATATGCTAATATTGCACATGACTTATGATTATTGTAATCAACATTCAGCCTCTTTTCCAAACAAGCTGACTGTATTGATTCCAAAGGATTTCCAGTATCTGAGAAATTGTAATTTTTCATTTTTTATTTATATTTTTTCAAATGGAAGGGAAGAAAATCTGTCTTTAGATGGTTGTATTTTGACTGGGTCTTATTGAAACAGATTTTGAACATTTAGAATAAATAATAATTTTGGAAATGGTAGCTAAAGAATGCCAAAGGTAGTAAAAGCAAACCCAGCAGTTGTGTGTGGAGGTTCACTCAGGGGATATAAGTCTAAAGAAGCAGCCTTTTTCATACCCCAGAGACTTCTGTGCAGTCACTAGTGGAAGCCTACACAGAGTGAATGGATGACATATAGACTGCAGTGCCATTCTGTAAAGTATGTCATAAGCTCAGCAAGTAGGGAGACTTTGGCAAGCAGGCTTCCTTTCATTTCTGCTCACAAAATGAATCATGGGCACGGATTTGAAGGTTTAATACTTATGTGCTTAATTGTAGTACAAGTGCCTTACACCTGCAAAAGAAAAAAATGCCCCTTTTGCAAATTCATCTCCTGGGTGTGGAGTTGGGGTGAGAACTATTGTCAGGCAGTAATTCATGAAATGGAAAACGACTGCCTACACCCTTTGTTGCATCAGGTGCTTTGCGCAGTTGTCTGGTTTGCCATGCAACAAAGTACAACAAGCTGATATACCCAGAAGCATGAAAGAAAAGTGCCCCATATTAAGAAGTGCAAACAACCAAACCATTTTTAAATATAGGCAGAATCTATAATAAGCAGCAAAGCACCCATGCCTCTCACAGCTAATGAGTATTCCCATCTGTAATGGTCTGCCACATCCCTGGTTAATTAGAAACTAAATTACTAGCATCTCTAATTATTCATAATGACATTCTTTTACGTCTGTTAAATTAGTTATAAAAATGATTAGCATAAGAAATGCTCAGCTTTGAAATACTAGTCAATAAGTCAAAAAGCCTCTGTTTGCCTATTTAATCTAATGAAAGGTATTTTATCTCACATGGCATCTAAGCACACAGGCAAAATTAACCCTGTGAAACTAAATGGTTTTATCAAACAAAGCAGAGCTGGGTTGCACTGCTGCCATTTACATGTACAGACTGTTTCCCGTAATAAAAGTATTTTGGAATACTATGCATACTTTAAATAAGTTACATAATTTTCAGGGCCATATGAAAAAAAGGAAGAAAAAAAAAAAGGAAAAAAAAAGCTTTGAAAAATGCATGTCATGTTTTAACATATTAATAAAAAGATGACCCAACTGTCTCCCAGGCTTTCCAGACACTTCACTAACCTATTTGCTTAAAAGGTGTATATGAACAGGAAAGTTTTCACAGGGTGTCATTTTCCATATAATCAGGAGGGCTTTGTGCTAAATTGTATAAGAAAGCATTCAGGGTTAAAATTCAGCATGACTCCCCCAAACAACCCTTCCTGCACCTTCACCCCCACTCCCACTTAAACCCTTTTGGAGGTTCCTGCCCTCCCCTCCCTGTTCTCCTCTTAGAGGCAAACTCATCACCATTAGCACACAAATGCAAAATAACCAGCCTAGGCCTCTTCCCAGGAATACAAATTAGGGGCAGGTAGTTGAAGAGCTTAGAAAGCTGAAATAGCGAAGTTCACAATGAAAAGGATGAATAGATGAGAGACTGAAAGTGGGGTAAAGTGTTCAGCTTTTGTCATTTAAAGTGACGTCTTTAACTCTTTGCCTTCATGAGGCTGCTCTTCACAAAAATAATAATGAATTGCAATTAAGACCTGAAGGACAAAAGGGAATTATGTGGGAGGAAAAAAGAAAAGGAAAAGAAAAAAAAGAAAAATTATGATGACAAGAAGAAGATTTTTTTTTCCTTCCACAGCATATGAATATCTGTCAGGAAAGCAGAGAGGATAGTTTTAGAACTGTCATTGTTTAATGTGACAATGGTGCCACTGTAGATAGTGAAACCAATGATGTCATCAAAGCAGCTGGAGAAAAGCTGAGATGGCTCATCAGATCTTCTAAATTTATATCCACTCACGAAGCCCTGTAGCTACTTCGTGTTCTGTTCTACTTTTGGGGACATATTACTGTTTCTTATTGAAATAGGGGATATTTTAGGTGTTAAGTGCTGCTATGTTTAAAGTTTTTTGCCCTTCATTTATGCAAAGCCTTTGGGAAATTAAGTCTCATCTTCTCAGATTCAGCTGCACCTCTGTACTTGGCTGCCACCTGTTTGTCCCCTGCTAGAACAAAGTTCCATCTTATAGCATAGACCTCCACTCAAATCCTGGTGTAAGTTTGGGCTTGAAAAGACTTCTTTAAAATGTGTTATTTGTGGATATGGTATCCTGCTGTCAGTGTAAAATGGAATGTCTCTTTGATCACAAGGAGGACAACCAGTTCTTTACACTAGTCCTCTGGTCCACCTGAATGAGGAGTTTGGACAGGGACCCAAGTTAGGTGCAAAAGCTTTGCTCCATATTCTCTCTTACCTCTCAAGTTATCAGAGCTCCTTGGAAAACCTGGGAAAGACTTCTGGAAGAGTTCCATAAATCCCTCTCCCATTTATTACTGCTATAGTATATTTCCAAACAAAATGTGGTCATCAGTCGCCCATATGCACCCTCAAAAAGCACAAAGTCGAAAGTAAACCAGCACTATGACAGCTTGTAGGATGGTTCCACAGACTAGGGACCACAGTATTTTGGCACAGGACTGCATCAGTACTTACAGCAATGTTACCAGTAGAATCCCTAAAAGACGGCTTTTAAACATTGAAAAGAAAGAACTAAACAGAAAAAAAAAAAGAACCCTCAAATATTTAAGATAAAAAGGTAAGTTAACAATATTAGACAGCACTGCTGTAAATGACTAGTGAGGATTACACATCCATCTTCTATTTATTTTTACCTGGAGTGTTCTATTTTATTACTGAAGAAATGAATGCTTTTTCATACACTGTAATGGCCATTTTTACTTTGGTACATTACTGAATTTAATAACATATTTAAACAAAACTTTAAATATATTTTAAGAAAACTTTTACAACAAACACATACATTCAATGCTTATGACTTCAAAGTACGGAATCTTATCCAAAGTTTACCAGGACCTTTAATTTTATGAATGAAAATTGAAAATTTCACAGGCTCTCTCATACTTCCTGTACCAATAGCCAGTATTGCTTGCTCACATTTTGGAAATATCAAAATTCAAGTTCTTTTTAAAATAAGAAGAAACATATTAAAATAGGAGAATAATGGA